>SNQJ01S0041079.1:55206-83361 GCA_010110895.2 Picea sitchensis
TACCAAAAATCCATAAGGAAGGAATCCCTCTCAGACCGATAGTCAATATGATAGGATCACCCACCTATGAGCTTGCAAAATATGTTGCTAAAATTCTAGGCCCCTTAGTAGGTCACACCGAATCCTTCATAAAAGACTCAAACGACTTCATTAACACTATTAAAAATGAGAAAATGAAACCTTATGACACCCTCATAAGCTTTGACGTGGTCTCTCTTTTCACTAAGATCCCTTTTAATGAGGTCATCCTACTTGTCAAAGAGGTAGCTGATCCAGTAACAACGAAACTAGCCGAGGTTTGTCTTCTCTCCACATTCTTTAGCTATCAAGGTGAATTCTATGAACAAACTAGTGGCGTGGCCATGGGCTCTCCGCTTTCCCCCATCGTTGCCAACCTTTACATGGAAAGATTTGAGAAGAAAGCCATAGATTCCTATCCCCTGAAACCATTAAGATGGAAACGTTACGTTGATGATACTAATGTACTTTGGCCACATGGGGAAGAAGAGCTAAATAAGTTCTTCCATCACATCAACAATTTATCCAAAGACATAAAATTCACAATGGAACGTGAAGAAAATAACACCATCCCTTTCCTTGACATACTAATAAACAGAAAAAAAGATGGTAAATTAGGACATTCAGTTTACAGAAAAAAGACCCATACCGAAAACTACCTTCACGCCATTTCCCATCATCACCCCAACCAAAAATTAGGAATTCTTAACACCTTATCCACTAGAGCCATAAGGATTTCAGATAAAGAACACCTAGAACAAGAGAAACATCACCTTCACAAAGTCTTCAAAAACATAGGTTACAAAGAAAAATAGATTGAGAATGCAATAAAGAAATCCCTAGAAAAAGAAAAAGAAAAATAAAAAGAAAATAACAAACCTCAACAGAGAAACAACCAAACCCCGAACCTCACCGCCTACCTCCCTTACATTCAAGGAGTCACTGATAAAATCGCAAAAGTCCTAAACAAGAAGGAGATTAAGACCTCATTCAGATCACTTAATACCATCAAACAAAAAATGAGATCGGTTAAGGACAAGCTTGACCAACATAATTTCAAAGGAGTTTACAGAATAGAATGTTCTTGTGGCAAATGCTACATTGGAGAAACAGGCCGCTCTTTCAACACCAGGATTAAAGAGCACAACGCTGACATCAAGAATGAACGAACTCGCACCTCAGCACTAGCCGAACACTCTGTCACAAATAAACATCATATATGCCTAGAGGACACCAAAATCTTAGCTAAAGAAGACCATCTCCTTAAAAGACGAATTAGATAAGCAATCAAAATCATCAAAAATCCCGATAACCTAAATAGAGACAATGGCCTAGAGATTAGTGAAAGTTGGATCCCGCTCATTCGGGAAAGAAAACTTTAGCGCTAATATTATTAACCCAAATTTAACCTATAACTAACATATAAATTAATATTAATATTATTAACACCATCTGGCTATCAAATTAAACCACTTAATTCATTAATTAACTAAATCTCTTTTAAATACCTTTTTTGAAAAATCTTCTCAAACCTAGGTTTTTTACACCTTTAATAGTAATTATTACCTTATTAATATTATTATTATTAGATGCTCTGAGGGTGTAATAGCATTAATTTTATTAACCCTAAATTTAACCTATAATTAACATAAAAATTAATTTTAATAATATTAACACCATTATCAAAATTAAACCACTTAATTCATTAATTAACTACATCACTTTTAAATACCTTTTTTGAAAAAGTCTTCTCAAACCTAGGGTTTTTATTAAACCTTTAGTATTATTATTATTATTATTATTATTAGACGTTCGAGAGTTCTAAGGGTGTAATAGTTTTTTAATATTATTAACCCTAAATTTAACCTATAATTAACTTATAAATTAATATTAATAATATTAACACCATCTGGTTATCAAATTGAACCACCTCATTCATTAATTAACTAAATACGTTTTTGAAAAATCTCCTCAAACCTAGGGTTTCACTTAGCTGACCTTAGTTTTTCACCCTCCTCATCATTATTTATTAAGGGTTCCTCTCTTATTTTTCCTCAGGCTTTTTTGTCCTGAAGATGGATCCTGTTGTGGATCCGAAACGTCGGCAAACTATCAAAACCATTGTGGTTCTTCCGACATTTTCTACACATACTTTGACCTTTTGGGGCTTCTAGATGACATATGAGGGTCCTCCAACTTTGTAAGGCCACAAATCTCAAACCGTGAGGAGTTATGTGACATTCCACATACCACCAGAAATGGCATGACATGTGCTATCCATATAGAATAGTATTATCTTAAAATATATCATAAATCATACTGTTATCCATCAAACAAACTTGGGTCCATTACCCAAACCTAGGGTCTCCAACTTCTCATGGCCATAACTCTCTAACCGTGAGGAGCTATGTGACGTTACACATACCACCGAAAATGGAATGACAAACATTATCCATATAGGATAGTTTCACTAAAAAATTCACTAACCTTCATCTCATTATTCCACAATTAAGCATGTGTTCTCTAACCATACTTCTTAGGATAACTCAATCCGCAGAGCGTCTTCCCATGAGGTATTTCACCATAAGTGGACCACTTTGGAGTTCATTCATTTGTACTTATTATCAACCATGAAAAGACAATAATGAGTCATCTTTACATTAAACAAACTTTGGTCCATTACCCAAACCTTTGTGCCACTGTTCTTTCTTCAAGGGTTGACATCAATGACAACCAACTTTATCAACACCTGTTTCTTTTTCACCATGGCTTCAACTTCATCTTTCTCTTGTAGTGCTGTCCTGGCCCTTTCCTCAGCTCCCTCTTTATTCTTTATAACTTCCTCCATTCATTCTTCAATCTCCTTCTTTTTTTGAAGTGTCGTATCATACTGTGTTTGCACTTGGGATATTTTCGCCCTTATTGTTTCCAAGTCTTGGTTCACAATGTCTCCTTTATTCCTTATTTCTTGCACCATTTCTACTTGCAACTCCTGTAATACAGGTATGGTAAATTTTGATATGATGATATTAAGATGGCCCAATGTTTGTATTTGTTCCTATAATTCTCTCACTGTAAACTCTAGTGCATCTACCTCAATATGTATGGTTCTATGTGCCCCGTTGATCTGTGTTAGGCACTGTTGCGTGATGTGTTGAGGAAAAGGAATGAGGAACCTTACTCAAGAATTTTTAGATCTTGCTGGGCTAAGGAAAGATACTTGGGAATGTTACCTGGGGTTTGTAGCCTTAAAATAAAAAAAAAATCACTTAATCCACATGTATTATGTACGAGGAACCAATGATGATTTTATATATTATATGTGAATGTGCAAAAGAAATAAAAATAAGTAAGAAATTACATAAGTGTGTACATGGATAAGAGACAAGGATAAAACAAAAATCTAAACCACATCATCAAGATATACATATGAGACTGAAATCATAAATCTGATTTTTATATTGATTTCATTATGAGATACAAAGTTGAATTCTCTTTACAAACCCCTGCGAGGGTAGGGACCAAAGTCAAATTTAGAAGCCTCCGATGGGAACCATACAAAAAGTCTCTGACAAAAAAAAAAATTAAAGCTAAATATCTGGATCAACTTGCCACAAAATGTTGTCACTTGACTCTGCAAAATATTCTTTATCAATCATGAAATTTCATCCATAAACAAACAAGAACACACAGACTTCCAAATATAATTCATACACCTTAAAGACAAGCTGCTAGAAAACATGATTCAGTTTTGAATCCTGCTGCCTTCAATAAGACCCTGCTATCATCAAGATGGTTAAGCCTTCTAGTTTACTCATAATGAATGAAGAATGGATATATCTCACAAGTATAGAACAAACCTTATGGCATAAGTTCTCCTTCTATTCTCTTTTACTCCCCTATTTGTCTCTTCATTTGATTGAGCTTTTATTCTTTGACAATAAGTTATGGTAGTTCAACTACCTTCCTTTCGTTAAGCTTAATTAACTTAACTAATTTGTTGAGACAAATAAATAATAATACATAAATAAGAGTCTATTTAAATAATAACTAAATAGGTGGGACCCCTTGTCACTCCATTTTCAGTTTTTAAATGATTGTCAAAACATGAAACATAATACCCCAAAAAAATAACTCAAGTATTCGCCTTGTAACTCCCATTCTCATAAATAGTCAAAATATTTTAAGATCAAAATAAAACATGACTATAGCCAAAAATAGAGTCATACTCATGATGTCCCAAAACATCCTGTCTAAATATGTCCTTGTTGTCTGAAACATTTTTTATTACACCAATAAGATTTGTTTTCAAAATAAAATCATTAAAAAACACTAAAAACCATATTTTCTATGTGAGGCATTTTTCCTCTTTTCATTGCTTCTTTCTTTTGTTCCCATTTATAAATTTTCATGTGCAACAATATTCAACTGATTAGAACCTTGTTAGTGGATCTCACTAATGACATGGGAGAAACTATCTTTGAGGTGAAGATGGGAAGACACAGATTCAGAGGAATCTTTGGAGGACTTGGAAGGATTGGCCACTCCTTTTCCCTTATCTAGCTCTGGCTTGGGAACATCCGTGTTTAGCATTTTGTTGCATGAGAAGACTTTACTGGTGAGGGAGCATGATCGAATTGGGAATTTGGGTTGATTGGCGGTGGAGGAGGGGTTAATGGAAATGACATAATAGGCCAACCATGGTGATGAGCTACATATTGATGAACAATTTCTTGCGAGCCATCATTCGCAGGTGGTTCTAGTTGTAAGTACACATGAGGGGGACATGGATACCAGAGAAATTTTGACATGGATGAAAATGAGGCCTCTCAGGTATAGGTTGTATAATTCCTTGGCCAAATAGATTAGAAAACCCAACTTGGAAAAGTTGATTTAGTTCTTGCAGATCAACATAAAAATGTATCAAAAATCATGGCCTTCTATGGCCTCTTTGCCAATTATTTCCTCTACCTCTATTTGCACCTCTGCCATTACTGCCTCTGCTAAATAAAATCATCCTAAAGAAATATTCCAATCATGTTATGAAAAACTCTTAACAATCCATGCATCAATACTCTACCTAAATAAAATCAAAAGGTTGGCTCTATCATTCACAAAAAAATCACATGCAATTCATCCATCCATCATATTTTTAAATTCAATAATCAATTTCCATTTGAACAGGGAGCGATGGGGATACTGGGAAGATGGGGGGATTTGTAATGAGAAAAAACCAGTAGCATGGATGGGAACCAACTAATGAATAACGTTCAGGCAAATGCAGAGGAAAACAATGTCTCCATATCCAAACTTCCAACACTAGTCATCATCTAGTCCTTTTATTTTCCTTTTAATCCTTTCTTTTTAAAAATGATATTCATAATCACAAAACAAGGGATAAATTAAATGTATTTGAGAAGGTAGTGGGCATATAATGAGTGGAAAGTGAGATAAGAATGGGAACGAGACGATTATTGTTCTATTACATGAAATAACATTTATTGAAAAATTGACATTGTCATAATTTTCCAAAAACCTTTCTCTATTAACAATTCAAATCCGAGACACGACAATTTTTATAGTGCTCAATATAAAACCCAAGGAAAATTTCAGGACTGTCAAACTTTACAATTTTCCTTTCCCCTTTTTTTTTTTCCATAGATGTCCATTTAAACTAGAAAAATGTTTTGTAGGAGACTATTTACAAAGTCATTTGAAACTAGATTGCCTCAATCTAGCGTGGGAGGATGAGAAAAAAAACATAAAGCCATTGACCTTTCATTACAAAAAATTTATATCAAAACCCCAATAATTGTTGCATAAATGGATTGGGTTCGAAACTTCAATGCGAAAATGGTGGTCATCCTTTTTTTCAAAACCACATAAGTTCAAAATTGACCAAATCCTCATGGATAAATAACAAATGAGCCAAGACTTCATTTATATAACCAATCTTTCCCATTGTCAGGTCAACACCATAACAAATATCAAAACCCAAATTCGAATTTACTAACTGTCCGTATATCGGATAAGAAAAAATGAGGCCCTGGCAGGAACATGGGTGAAATATTTTGAAATGGGGGCTGAAGAGAAAAAACCAAAAAAAAAAACATTTCTTCCCAAAACAAACCTTTCCGCACACCTCCCAAAGTGGCCGCAAGGAAAATACACAGGTCTCCAATATATTTTCAAACGAAGGGTTGAAAATATTCCAAGGACTGGGTAGAGGGTGTGGAATTACACAATAACCACAAAAACCCAACTGTTCTTTTTATTTCACAGAGAAAACCCTTCGAAATTTAATCAGAAGAAATGAGTGAAACCGAATGTATTCGCCATAATCGTTTGCCAAAAATCATACCATAATAACCAACATTCATTTTGGGCGCAACACAACCACATAGTTCAAACATAATGGAATTCCAAAAAAATTTCCCAACTTGAAACGTTTAAATGCCAACAAGAGAAAAACCCAATTTAAATGTAATTTGCACAACCAAAATTCCCACATACATCCACTGTAATATTCAAAAATCAAACAAACTCTGCATGCAAACTCTAAGAGGCAACAAATTGTTTTTATTCAGAGAAGAGTTACAGTTCATGAATGGAGAGATAAGAGCCAACATACATGTAAGGAGAATGACATAAAGCTAAAGAGCACCACTATTCTTCAGAAGGTCGAGCAAAATGGAGGCAATACTAACCATAGCAACCAAAACAAGCGCGAGTATAGTGAAGATGGCGAATTCGAGGGAGGGTAAGAACGACATGCAATAAATGCACGTCGTTTCCATTCTTTTCACATTAATTGCTATCAACCACAACCAAGTATGGAGTGCACCCAAACTTCCAAAACATTTTCCATAAAATAGATAGTCAACCCTGTATATCCAATTTTCCACCAAACATAACATTTCCACTTCAAAAATGTATCGGCCCACCCACATAGATCTCATAAGTATTATATGTCCGTTCAACACTTAACACCAAAAATACCCCACATTTCTTACTAACGGAGGATTGCCATTCCATAAAACATATCAATTGTCTACAATATATAACAAGTATACCATAAGTCCAATACATCATAAGTTTCGATGCGGCCTATTCTTGGAGTTTGAATAATATTTCAACATCTAGGCGTAGAGAAATAAACCAAAATTCTTATTAAAACAAACATTTTCTCCTTAAAAAAAAAATCAAATTGCCAACACACTGAGCATCCATCAATTGCACATGGAAACAAGATAAAATTTCTTTGTTTATTTTCAACTGTATAATCTTTCTCATAAGGTAATCATGAGCGCAAATAAGAGAAGAACTTTCCATCATTATTTTCCTAAAAAGGGGTCCCACCTATTTAGTATTATCTTAAATGTATATAAGTAATAATTCATTGCAACTCATTTGCAGGCATGGATTTCATGTTGTGCTTTTGGGAATCAACACATTGTCCACTTCTGTCCTTGGTCCCATGGATGGTCCTTCCCCCAACCCGTGTTATTTCACAATGCATGATCTTTCTAGGAGTTGTTGAACTATTCCTAGTTGGTCCTGCACCTTTTTATGTTGGTCCTCGTGCTTCTTTGCAACTTTCTCCGAGAGTTCCTCTGTAGAATATCATACATGGTATACAATCCTGTCCATATCATAATTGGTTAAGATATAAAAAGGGGACTACATCCATGCCTTAGCTTTCTTTTGTGCCTAGCCTATCTGTTCTGGCCCCTTATCCTTTATTTTGAGTCCTGCGTTAGGGAATGTAGACTGGCTAGGACAATTTCCTATGACATTCGTCTAATCCTGTTATTATTCACTTTTGTCTTGGTCTTTTTCCACTTCTAAGGGCCCTGGCTTGTCTTCTAGATTCTTCCAATCGTCCTCCTAGTCAGTGATTATTAAGTGTATGTATTCTAGTGTCAACCGGTAAATGGTTGGAAACTCTTGTCATGCAAGATCCTTTTTGTCTTGCACCTATAGATGGTGTGTGATGACTCTGAATTTTACGACATACTTGTATGCAACATATTCTTCCTATGGTATGTGTAGTGTGGTCTCCACTACAATAGTAATTAACTACAAATAGGTATAAAAAGTGGTGTTGTTGTCATTCTTCTATCTCTTGATTGTTGAGTGCCACAAGTTGGCATACCTAGCAGCCAAAGGGATGCGACCTGAAGTACGCATGCGTTGGTAATATGTGGGATATTTCCACCTGGCCAACGCAATGAGGATGAGAAACCATGCATAGTGAAATTCAGTGCCCTTCTCTGGGGCCTCTGTGCAATCCTGTAAAAAATGGTTAGCTAAAAATGCCGCCCAGTTCATTTGAACCCCTTCCTTACATTTCTTTGCTGCTGAAATTACTATCGTTGGCACTTCGTCTCTATGACATTTGCGCAACATTTTTCAGGAAAAAACTTGTGTCCTAAACTTGACATCCTTGTTTCTGATTCTCTTCACATCCGTACCCCTTTTTCCTCTGAATGTGTCAAATGTTTCTTTCATGGATTCAGAGAGGGCTCGCTCTCCCATTTTGTGGATCAATAATGTCGGGTCTTCTCCTGCTTTGCCCAAACCTGTGATATGTGCAATTAGCACAATATCAATCGATACTGGGGGATCAAACCATAGTGTCCCCCCATGAATGCAACTGAGTAACACCTTTACACAAGAATTGATTTTCGTACTTTGTCCGAACTGTGGAATTTCGAACAAGTTCAGTATCCCTGCTTTATCCAAGACTGATGCCCATTCCTGTGGCTCTACCAGAATTTCTCCTGTACCTGGGGTGGTCTTTGTTCATAAATATTGATCCCTGGCCAACTTAGGGAATTTATGTGTATCAATGACTCGTGGTCCATAAACTTCAGGTTGACCACCTTCTCAAGCATGTCTTCGTCACTACTGACGTTGACAATAACTGGTGCTATTGGTAATGGGAACTTTGCATTCACTGTTACGTTTATTGTGGGCACGCCGTCCTTCCTTGGAGGTAAATAGTGTCTATGAAAAACTATTGGTTTGCACCAGAGTCAAAGTTCTGACTACCTCCTCGACCTCCACGTCTGCTACTATCCGCTTCAGTTGTTTCTTCATTGCGACGAATGACCCTCCCATTCTCGGTGGTGCCATTCTACCTGTATGATGGACTCTTGGATGAGCTCTGTGTGTCTGTGCATGTCATGTTAATGTGGCTCTGGTAGTTCGAATATAGTCGCTCCCTCTTGCATGTAACAATGACTTAGAGTTTACTGACCTCTTGTTGTTCTTGTGCTTTCATTCCAAGTATACCTGTCTCATCCTGCCTTAAATTCCTTGTCCAATCTGGCATCGTATTTGGTGAATTGGTAACTAAATGCTCCTTTATTTCCAAATCCATCTTATGATTTCCCACTCATACTGCTGATATGTTTGTGATTTATGGTGTATTTTTATATTTAAGACTTATATGGTTTCCCACCTAGCTATTGTTTCCCTGCCTTACTGCTTTTAATGGTCTTGTCATTTCCAACCTGTGCATTGGTTTTTTGTTATTTCACCTGTATACTTCGGAGTTGATCTCGACCGTGTCTTGTCTTTTAACTTGGATCAGTTTTTTTTTCGTGTATGATGATCAGTCCAACTGTGCAAGTTTTGACACCTTAGTATTCCAATAGTCTTTTTCTTTTTCCAATATCTTCTTTTTATTTGTTTTCTCTCCTTTTTTTACTTTTTATGTATTTTTTTTCTACTTTTTATTTCTTTTTTCCTGGTTTTCTTGCTACTATGGTACACTTACTATAATACAGGGGTTCTGGCACAACCCAAATTACTGCACAGACTATCGACTATCTCTATAGAGTTTCAACTGACTCCCATTCACCATTCCTTCCAGGATTTTTCCGTCCAAGATTTCCAACCACGCAACACCCGTCTCAGTTATTTGGTGGATCACAAAGGGTCCCAACCAATGCATGCGGAAATTTCCTGGATGCTTCATATACTTTCTTTCATAGAGTAGTACCAAATCTTCAACTTGAAATTTATTTGGTTTAATGTGTCGATCGTGCCAAACCTTCTCTCTGACTTTTTGAACCTGCTGATGGAATCCTGCAATAAACCGATCCTACTCAAGATGAATTAACTGCTCCAACCACTCCTCTATCATGCCAGTATCTGAGAGCTCAATGATCATTGCAGTACACAAGCTAGGTAGAATGAACTCCATTGGCACCACTACTTCCTGTCCATAGACCAACCAAAAAGGTGTCTGTCCTGTCAACTTCTTACTTTTGGTTCTGTAAGACCATAGTACTGAAGGGTTTTGTAGGTCATAATCATCTCTTCCTACATTGCAGATATTTTTCAAAGCATTGTCCAATATCTTATTAAAATCTTCCATTGTGCCATTGGATTTTGGGTGATATGGTGTACTATTTCGATGATGAATCTGAAACTCCTCCGTCAATGCTGCAATTGTTTTGTTCAAAAAGTGTGTACCTTGATCACTAAGTAATATGCACATACATACAAACCTCATGACTACATTCTCTAATAGAAACCGCGCAATAGTCTCTGTAGTACAATTAGTAACTGGTGCCATTTCCACCCACTTGGTCAAGTACTTTTCCGCAGTGATGATGTATCTTTCCCCTGATCTCCTTGCTTGTGGATTGATCGGTCCTACAAAGTCAATGGCCAACTTATCCAAGGCTTGAAATTCAACCTGTGGATTTAATGACATTTCATATCTCCTAGATGGTTTTCTCACTCTTTGACATACGTTGCAAGACTACCAATACTCCTTCGCATCTTTGTGAAGTGTAGGCCACCAACGCCCCGTGCATAAAATATTTTGTGCCGTTTCTTTTCCTGTGTAATGTCCTACAACAATTCCATTGTGAACTTCCTTTAGTATAATCGACCTTTCATGTTCTAGTACACACTGCCTCAATATTCCATTTTCCCCTAACTTATATAATTTCCTTGTAATCAATTGATAATCTGTTGCTTTCACTACCAATTGCTTCTTCTATGCAACTGTCATTTTGGAGGGGGGCATACCTATACTTAGAAACTCCACAATGACTGATAAGTAATCATCCACCATCCTTACTACAAATAAATGCACATCTAGGAAATTATCATCTAAATTATGTGCATCCTCTCCGGTCAATATGCATGAAAGATGATCTGGTCTTGCATTAAGCTTCCCTGGTTTTACTATGACCTCAAAGTCATATTCCTGAAATATAAAAACCATTTGTATATTCTTCCTCCTAATATGGGCTTGTTGAGTAAGTAATTTAATGAATAATGGTTTGTATACACATTTACGTGGGACCCCAGTAAGTAGTTCCTGAACTTTTGTAGCACATAGACCATTGCCAATCCTTTCTGTTCTGTAGTGGTATAATTCATTTAAGATATAGACAAATTCCTACTTGCAAACACAATTGGATGATTTATGTCCCCCTCTCCTGGTTGTGACAACATTGCGCTCAAATTTATGGATGATGCATCTACATGTACATAGAATTCATTGTTCCACTCCAAAAGGATCAAAATTGGTGCGGTTACCAATTTCTGTTTCAAAGTGTCCAACCCCTTCTGGAAGTCCCCATTCCATTGAAACTTGGATTCCTTGTTCAATAAATTTTCCATGGGTGTTGTAATCTTCACATATGCTTTGATAAATTTCCTGTAATAGCCTCTATGATCCAACGTTTCCCTCATCTGTTTGATTGATGTTGAATGCCCAAATCCATAATTACCGCAATCTTGGCTGGATCAACCAATAGTCCTTGTCTTCATACTGCATGTCCTAGTAGAATTCCAAACGACACACAAAATATACACTTCTTTAAGTTTAGCGAAATATGACACTATCTGCATTGCTCTAACATGAGCCAGAAAAATTCTATATGATCCTGTAGTAAGCTAAACATCGTCCAATCATCCAAGTAAACTTCCATAAATTTATGGATGAACTCCTTGAATGGTGCCACTACTACTCTAGAAAACACAACAGGGGCATTCTTCAATCCAAATGGCATAACTGTACATTGATAAATGAACCACTCTGTCACAAAAGTGGTTTTTGTGTCTATCCTCCAGTATGATTCTTATTTGATGGTACCTAGAGAATCCATCTGTAAAATAATACGTTTCTTGACCTCCTATGTTTTCTAGTACTTCATCCATGAATGGTGTTGGGAATGGATCATGTAATCATGTGTCATTCAATTTCCTTAGATCCATGCAGATTCTGATTCCTCATTTCTTCTTTTCCTACACCGCCATTGGGATAATCCACTCGGATTCTTCTACTAGTTCAATGATTCCTACATCTAGCATATTGTCTATCTCAGCCTTGACCTTATCCTTGTACCTTGGGTTTAAATTGTAAGGTCTCTATCGTACTAGCCTAGTTCTAGGTTTTAGTGGGATATTCATTTCACCTAAGCCTCTTGCTATCCCCTTCATCTTTGAAAATGTTGTTGGGAAAAAATCCTGATATTCCCGTAATGAGTTTGCAACCTTCTCAATTGTCTCATTGTTCCAATAATCTCCTATCTGTGAAAAATTAGGATTCTTTGTTGTCCCAATGTTGACCTTCTTTGTCTTTATAGGCTATGTGTACACGAAGGATGCAAGATCTTAACCTTCTACTACCCGTGTTCCTTCTGTATCATGTATTTGTACATTCTTGGGATCCTCTTCCTCATACTCTTCCTTCATTACGTTATAGAATTCTAATAGCTTATGGATAATCAGCTTGGATTTATGCGCATTTCATATGGGTACTACTTCCATCATCTCTACCTCTGAGAAGATCTTTGTTGGAATTAACTTTAGTGCTATTTATATAGATGGATATTTATGTTAAAATGTGAACGTGATTTCGAATGTCCGGATCAATTCTTCCCATCTTGTTGTATCCCTGCACATCTCCAATTCTAAATAAAAATTCTTTGGGATTGTGTCCAATGTGTGTATGAATATGTGCGTCCATTTTGTTTCCGATACTAAGCACCATAAATCCCTATATCTTTCCACATGACCTGCTAGGTTACTCTCTCCTATGTATTTCTGAGCAATTTCTACTTCCTCAGAGCCAAAGTATATCTACATTAGTCTACTGCATTGTGACCAGTATTTCATTCCCTTTCTATGCACATCCCACCATTTAGCTATAGTTGCCTTTAAGATGACCTACAGTTCCAACAACCTCTGTTGTTTAGGTACCTGTAACTCAAATGATTTTATAAACATTCCAATCTTAGTTAGTCCATTATACCTGTGTGGGTCACATAGCTCCATTCCAATCGAGCACAAGGATTGATTTATACGTGCACATCGTCTAGTTGACACTTCACGCATCCTCTGGTGCTAATTCTCTAGACCATCTTCTTAATCTGATGCACACAAAATGATACTTCTCCAACTCAGCACACCGTCCATGTTCAAGTTGATCTAATTCTCCATCTGTGCAGTTAGATTGTATAAGTTGCTAATGTCATCCTCTCTTGCTGGTTTTGTGAATCTCTTTCCTTATGATGGGTCCAAAGGTGCAGTAACTTTTAGATCCCCAACCTCGAATATTATCTCCCTCCTTTTCAAGTTAATAATTTCCTGGTTCTTGAAGGCCCATTCCAGTCCCATCTATGCTGGATATGGTTGACCATCATATACTATCTCAATAAATTCAAAGTCTTTTATGCTGTGCACCCCATCTATGTTCACATATATTCCTGTCAATCGCCCAAACAGGACTATCTTATGTTGATTTGTGATCCTTAACTGAAATTATAGGGGACCATACTAGCTCAGATTCTCCCATCATCTCCCATGTATGCTTAGGTAGCACATTCACATCAGACCTTAAGTCCAAGATAATATTATCCACATCATACTCTCCAATATGCACATTGAACTTGAATTCTCCGTTGGTTCTCTTCCTGCGCTGTACCTGGTTTAGCATTATTTGTCTCATCTTTTTGTACAATGATCAATCATGTCATATAATGTACTTAGTGCAGTCCTATATTTCATTAGTTCTACACAACTCCTTAATAATTATGTTAGTGTACTTACCTATGCCATTGGCTTCTCTGGCACAACTTGATCTTCTATCTGAGGCAACAATGATGTTGATGCTCCCCCTTGTTGTCCAAGTATTTATTTTCTATCTCTCTGATATGTCTCTTTCTCTTGTTGTGGATTCAATGATGGTATAGGCATAGATGGATTCCTTACCCACTGCTCAGTCTGCTTTCCTTGATTCATCATATCAGTCCCTGTTCTAACTCCTCCACACGTAACAACTGCTACTGTGGGTCCTTCATTGCATCTTTCAACTAATATCATCTGCACATTCTGATTCATATTCTGGTTTGGGTTTCCTCTAGCCTGCCACTTCACAACTAATTGGGGACAATATTTTGTCGAGTGATCTAGTTCTCTACAATATGTGCATGTTGTACATGGATTCTGGAAATCGTGGGCCACGTTTACAGGTTGATTACCGTTATAATATATAATCGGTCCTCATCCTCCTCTACCAAAAGTCCCTCTACCTTGGCCTCTACCAAAAATTCCTCTGTTCCCTTGATTTAAACCTCTTTGACTGTTATACTACGTACCACCCCTCTATGACAACATTCTCTTTATGAATCTTGTACATATCCGATGCACACTCCCTTAGTAGGTCAAACAAATGACAATCTTTCTCTTCATGCCTTACCAAGTTGAAAAAATTAAAAAAAACCTTCTTTGGTGTGCTTTGATACTTCTGTACTAATGGAAACTTAGTGGGGTGATGGCTCCATTTCTTTCATATCTTGCAGTATCCCCCCTGGTAGTGGATTCGATGCTTCGGTTTCCAAATACTGCACGAATGCTGGGCATTCATCCTTCTGATGAACCTCCATCCTGCACTTGGTACACTAGACTTGTTCTCATTTCTACCTTCCTTTGGTAAGCTCGACCAACTGAATTGTTAATGCATCCAACTGCGTCTGAACTTGTGCCATTCCTCCAATATCTCTTGCCGACGATGCCTCTAGTTTCATTACAATTTCCAGACCCTCTGGCTGTGACGTAACCTTGTGTTGAATTAGGGGCCTATGAATGTGTGGTATAAGTCTTGCAATAAATCACTCCTGATATTGTTGATCTGTAATTGGGAACGTCAATCTCCCCATCACATCCTTAAATCCTTGATCGAAATCCCATACTGACTTCGTTTGTACATATTTGATCTCTTTCAGTTCGGTGATGTACCATGACTATGAATTTGGATTTTTGAACTCCTTTAGGAGTGCTTTCTTGATCTCTTCCAAATTCATGTCCTGCCCTATAGGCCTAATACTTTGTAACTTCATATACCATACTAGCGCACGACCTCTAAATGTTGTTTCTAACTATACAATCTTCACAGACTCGTCTTGTATGTTCTTAGTGACCTAAAGTATTTCACAGATAAACAAGTGTTGTTCCAGATCCTCTGACCCCACTCCATCGAATTCAGGAAGGCTAAGAGTATTATCTACTCCTTCCATATTGGGTTGTGTAGTCCCTTCTCTTGCTAATGTTGGTGGACTTTGATTCTGATTGACTCTGCATACTACTCCCACTATTCCAACTGCTACTATTGTGTCCTCCTTGAATAACTATGATGGATTTTGACAAGTCTTAAAATGATATCTTTAATTATGGTGGTGCACACGGGGTAGTGGATTCAATGAAGGATCCTATATGAGTAGGACTTACCGCCCCTTCTATTAATGGACTGGGCTAACACTCCTCTTATCATCCTCCAATATATGGTATCTCCATGATTTATACTTGTGGACAAGGTTCTCTTTCCTCTGGTTCACTCTGCGGCTCTTCTCTCCCAGCCCTAGTCTTTTTTCTTTTGTACCTCTTTCCTCCACGTAACTCTCCAAAATTGTAATCTTCCTCTGGTGTACTACCTTCTTGCATCCTCAATCCCTTCCTTCCTTTTTCATTGCTTACTTCCTCCTCCCAGATGATCCTCCTGTCATCCTACGACTCCCCCTATGTGCGCAAAGACTTTTTGGTTGTTGAACTTCATTATCATCACATGTTTTTCACATAACAACATTTTTATCCATGTACTTGACAATTTAAATAACCTTCCGTGCAGACCTTTGAAAAAATCTCTTTCTGCAACACTATATGATTCAATGCAATCTATTTCAAATTCAGTAACATAACCCCCTAATACACTATCCAACCAAAAATCAATTACTCGAGTAGTTGGGTTACTTACCGAATTCAATTTTTTGACAAATTTAGGAATCCAATTCTTTGGTGATGTAGTATTAAACCTTCCTGTTTTTTCTACTAACCTTTCTAGCCACTCGGTCAAAATTGTTGGAAATTCACCAAAGAAAATTTCATGCACATCTGTGAACACATACCTTTGAATCCATTGATTGTTTCTTATCTAAGGGTTCCTATTCTGTTGTTGTGAAAATTCCTGTTCTTTTCATTCTAACCAGTCCGTGATCTCCTTCTTAGTCAGCCTCCAAAACATTCCCTTAATTGCAATTTCTTGGTCTCGAAAACAAAATCACTTGTTGGATTACCTCTTTTGCGCATGGGTTGTAAGACCAAAGGTTTGGTTTATCTATGACCAATAAACCCACCAGATACTAGCCCTTTCAGCATAAACCTCTTGTGCATATGAAGTCTCACCCGAGGTATCTATTGGGACTACAAGAACTAGGCTTCTGTAGTAGTAAGGGAAAGGGAGATAGACGATTGATTCATTCTTTTATATTTATGCAGGCGACTCATCTCTAGTTAGTATTACTTCCTATGATTCAGATTCATTTTCTTAACATATTTCTGATTTTTACAAATATTATTCATAGTCACAGTCATGAATATTGTGCTATCATTAATCCATAAACTAAGTCTAGTCTATGAAGCATAACAACATCGTTCATAAGAACACATAGACAAGTTGATAACACAAGATACAATATCACCTCTAAACTCTCTCTTTATTCATCTTTCATATTACCAATTTACTATTACATTCATGAATCATGCCTAATCTTTTAGCCTCTCTTTGCCTCTAATCTCCCAACCCGTTACATATTTATACCCAAAATCTAGGGTTTAAATCTCTAGACTATTTACCCAAAAAATAGCCCATTACAATGCATGGCATAGCCAACTCAGTTAACTGGTTGTTTGATTGCTTTCTTCTTTTTTTCACTCTGCATGAAATTTTTTTGTTGTTCTTCTATTTCTGGAATGTCATGCTATAATCCTTCTTTCTTGCTTTATTCTCTCGCTATCTTTCTTTATTCTTCTATATATGTGTTGTCTTCCTCCTACGTTCTTTCTTCCTTTTGCGCACTTACTTCCTTTTGTACACTTTCCAGTGGAATGTGTCTCAGCTACGTGCTACTTTCCTTCCTCTATGCACTTTCCTTATACTTAAGTTTTTCTCCCAATATTGCATCCAAAACTTCCCTTCCAACACATAGATATGTACATGGAACAGTCATGAATTGTTCAGGATTGAAAGGGAGATTATTTTGAAAACTCAGGGAATCATTGTATGGCCTAAAGTAACTAGACAATGGTACAGGATATGTGTTTCCTTCATGGTGAGCCAAAGTTTCTTAAGAAGTGAGCATGATCATTTTGTTTGTGGAATATTCATTATCTTGGTGTTATGTTGATGATATGCTTGTTACAAGCAAAGCTTGGTTGACGTTAGTAGGTTAAAGGCTCAGTTGGTCATGATGTTTCAGATGAAGGATCCAGGAGAAACAAAACAAATCTTAGGCATAGAAGTATACATAGACGGGAAAAATGGTAAGTTTTCATTGTCACAAGTCTATGGAGAAGATATTGATGAGGTTCAATATGTACATTGTGAAACCGGTAAATATCTGTTTAGATTTCCATTGTAATATTTCTTCAAGTTTATGTCCTTGTAGTAAGGAAGAAAAGAATTATATGTCTCATGTACCTTATGAAAATGTAGTAGGATGGTTGACATTTGTGATGGAATGTTCAAATATTTCACATGCATTTGATGTTGTTAGTTGTAATATTCCATAGATAAAATAGTATGCAGAACAAAAATAATTAGCTAGAAATGGCATATAAACATTGATATAACCAGAACAACATCACAATAATACCATAATAACACCAGAAAGAGAACTTTGATTACTGAGAGCAATGTTCACTTGCCTCTTCGAGGGGAAAACCTCCAGCAGAGAAGATCTCTATTACAATAATAACCAAGAAAAAACTTCTCATACACTCTATTCCTATTTATACTAAATCTATCTATCAAAAGAATAATCTAGAGGAAGATCCTTCTAGAAGCAGAAGATTCTATTAGGTGTTCTTACATTTGGCTTATTCCTCCTTATTCCTAGGCCTTATTAATATTGACCTTTATTACATGGAAATATATTATTCTACCCACTTGAGGGGTTAGGTAGGTTAGGTACTTAGCATGCCCTCCCCCTTAGAATCAACCTTGTCCTTAAGGCTTGAAAGATGATTAAATTGTTGTAGAATGGTAGTGGGCTCCTAGGTGGCATCTGTTGGAGTTATATCTTTCCACTGAACTAACATTTCCTTGATGATACGTTGAAGAAATGCTCTTCTTGGTCCCAAAGCGCTTATGGATCAACGGATGGGTCCTTATTCATCCAACTTAGGAAGGTTGGTTTGAGGGTGACACTTAGTTCCAATCACCTAATTTAATAAGGAGACATGAAAACATGATGGATCTTAGAATGTTTGGGTAAAGCTAATTGATAGGACACCCATCCATGGCATGGGAATTGTATAAGGACCATAAAATTTTGAATTTTTGATTTCATCGACAATGTTCAGCGTTAGATGAAGTTTTCTTATAATGTGCGGTCGAAGAAATACAGATATCCCTTCAGCAAATTTCCATTACGGCGACCTTGATGCGGCTTGGTACAACTGTCACCGATTAAGAGACCGCTGACCAAATTCTCTCTTTGAAGTCTGAATAATAGCCTGAAGTGAATTTGTAAGTGTTTGAGTCCAACCACTTTGGACCGTAACCGATACACACAGCATGTAGGAGAGAATTGAAGGTGGATTTTGGCCATGCTCTTCTTCAAAAAGGAGTCATGTAAGTAGTTGTATGGTAGAAGTGTTATACCACCATTCAGCTAATGGTAACCATTAGACCCATTGATTTTTTTCCTTCGAGGAGAAAAACACCTCAAATAGAATCTCAAACACTTATTAGCGACTTGAGTTTGACCATGGGTTCCAGGGATGATAATCCGTCTTGAGATGCAATTGGGTGCTTTGGAGTATGGTGAGGTATCTTCGCGAAATTGGCGGTGAAAGTTGGATCTCGATTCGAAACAATACAATGAGGCATGGCAGGGAATCTTGAAGATATGATCCATGAAAGTTGAGACACATTGGATGTTTTAAATGGGTGTTGGAGAGCACATAAGTAGAGCATACTTGGAAGATGATCCACAAATACCATGATGGCGGGACTTATTTCATGATTTAAATTGATCTGATAAATCCCATGGAATATGTCCCTCAAATAGTGGAATTGGAATCGAGGAAGTGGTTGGAGTGTGCGAGGAGGGTTTGATAGTTTCTCCTTTGTTGCATTGACAAGCATCACATTCTTCTACAAAGGTGTGAACGTATTTTTTCATACCATCCCGGAAAAAGAGCGTTTGATCGATCATAGATTTTTGGTAAACCTGAATACTTGACTATAGAGATGTTAGCATGAAGCTTTCAGGCTCATGGTTAAGTTGTAATTGTTTACTTAAATGCATGCCTTTAATAGAGAAGTTCATCGTTATTGCCAAAGAGTACCACAGAGGCTGAGTTGGATTTCAATTTTTGGATCATATGGGATATTTTAGGATCAGCCTTATCCATTCTTGGCCTTAAGCTTGGAGCTAATATGGTACAATGAAGGAGGAGGAAAAATGGACCTTCATCTTCATATTTTTAGAGAAAGAGCATTAACAACCACATTTATTTTTCCTTTCTTGTAAATGATCTCTGAAATCCCATAACCAAAGAGATTAGTTACCCATTTTGTTGCTCTCAGGGAGGAAGGAGTCGTTGCTCGAAATACTTGAGGCTTTGATTATAAATTTTAATTTGGGCGTTGCCCCAGGAGATAAGGGCTCTAGATATCCATTGCATACATAATAGCCAACATTTCCTTTCATAGATTGATTGGCCCAAATGGTGTTTTAACAATTGTTTGCTAATAAAGGCCAAAGGTATGCCTTCTTACACCAGGATTCCTCTGCCTGAGGCATCAAATTAGAGACGAAGGTTTTGGGGAAATACGAGGAAGGGCCAATACCAAAGTAGTACACATAGCTACCTTCAAAGATTGAAAATCTTGATCCGTTGTAAAAGTCCAAGTAAAGGAATTATTTTTAAGAAGAGAAGTTAGAGGAGCCACGATTTTTCCATAATTCAAAACAAACTTAGAGTAATGGTGGACTAGAAACCCAAAAACCACACAAGCTTTTGATAGTCTTGGGGTGATTTCAATCCTGCATTGCTTCAATATTTTTAAGGATCCACTAGGACCTGTGCCAACAATACTGACTAAAGTACTCTGCTTAGGGCTCCAAAAGAACATTTAAAGTGATTGAGGAAAAGTTGTTACCTTTCTGAGGAAATGAATGAAGGTGAGAGTCCATGGGAAAGATGATATTGCCAAGTTTTACTGTATATGGGAATATCATCAAAGAAAATAAAGACAAAATGATGTCTGGAGAGAAAAGGATGGAAGACATGATTCATGAGAATTTGGAAAGGGGAAAATTAAAGCAGAGACCAAAGGAGATGCAAAAAAACTCGCCAAAAATGACCCTGGTGAGTTCAAAAGCTGATCTTGAGTATGTCATCTTCTTACATCACGTTGTTGATTAAGGTTGGTTATCATTGATGCAAACCTTGAAGAAAGCCCCCATAACACAAAGGTTTGGGTAATGGGCACTATTTTTTGAGATGTAAATATAGGCTCATTGTTTTTCATGCTTGATAAGAAGTAAATATGGATGAACTCCAAAGTGAGTCCCCTTACATGGGAGAAATCCCTCATGGGAAGATGCTTTGGAGTAAGAGACTGTAATTATGGATAATGAGATGAAGGACAAGGATTTTTTAAGTAAAATATCCTAGATGGATAGTTCTTGTCATGTCATTTTCTAGTGGTATGTGGGCATCATAATTCCACCTCACGGTTAGAAAGTTATTGCCATGAGAAGTTGGAGACCCAGGTTTTGGTAAGACTAATGGACAGAAGTTTGTTTGATGGAAGTACTTGAGTATAGGTTAAGAGTATTTTTTGGATAATACTATTCTATATGGATAGTACATCATTCCATTTCTACAATTGAGTATGTAAGATGTCACACATAACTCCTCACAGTTTGAATTGTAATATACGAAGTTGGAGGGACCCTCATATGTCATCTAGAAGCCCCAAAAGGTCAAAATGATCAAAGTGGTTTAAGAGATTTTTAAAGGTAAATAATAAAAGTGGAAGTGATGAGTGTATTATAATTCAAAGTGAATACAAAATAAATTATTTCAATAATAAATTTAATGGAGAAATTAAGTGGACCCAACCCTAAAATAAAGAGACCCAGAGTGACCTAGAGATGTTTTAAAGGAGGCTACTTGGAGAGTACAAATGAGAGGGCAGGATATCTCATTTGAATCAAACTTGAAAGGGATAATGAATATCTGTATGTGCAGGAGTAACCAAAGGATATATAAACCAACCATAATTACAGTGAAGAGGTGAATAAAATAAGGCCGGAAATGCAAGGCAAGGAGGGATAAATTCTTTTTGATGGTGCTTTCTAAGGTATATATTATTCTGAGGTCATCTCACCATTCACTATCAATTTTTTTGTATAATGATTCATACCATGAAATATGGAGGTTGTTGAGGGAACATATCTAAGTAGTTGTGATAATTGTTTTGTCTTGTGGGTCGTTGTATTGTAGGAGTTACACTCAAGTGGAAAATAGGGTTTGTGACTGATCTGAAACCTAGTCAAAATCAGTGTTTTAATTAAAAAATGTCATAACAGTATTCATACTTGAATCAAATTCTGATTATAGAGACAAAATGTTGGTTAGAGGTACATGTTTTATTATTTTTTGCTCTTGATTTCAGATCAATTCATCAGAGAAAATATTTTTCAAGACGCTCTTTAGAATAAGACAAAATTTAGCAAAGGTATATGCCATTTTGCTATAACTCATACGAGAGGTTCAAGTATTTGACACTTGGAGTAATTGCACCAAAAACAGAACATTGTATATATCGGTTTCATATATCTTTATACATTATGAGTTCAAAGTTATGATTACTTCAAGTTAGAAGTTGTTGACTAATCAAACTAGACATGTGAGACTAAAGAAAAGTTTGATGAAAATGCTAGTCTCTTATTTTTAAAATTAAGGAAGGTTTCTGCGATATGTGATCATATACACAGAGTCTATTATAGAGCTACAAATCAGGTTGGATGATGAAATTGATAGGGATTTGGTTGTGGTACATGTTGAGTACATGGATTAGAGACAAGTAGTTGATGAGTTGGTGCACACATACATGAGGGTGTATAGTTGATGATATTGGTACATATTGATAAGGTCATATTTGATGAGTAGTTGACACATGATTAGTACATACTTGGTACATGGTTGGATGCACTTGTTTATAGATACTGAGGTTGATTCTGAGGTTGAGGTACAGCACTTGTTTATGGTACAGGTTGATTACAGGTTGAGGTACACGTTGATGCATGGTTCAGATTTATTGGTACAGGTTTACAATGGTATATCTCACAGTGATAGTGTGACAATGGTTCCATCATTCTACTTCAGGGTGGCAGGATAGGGCAAGGAAAGGTGGTTGTAGCCACCTTCCGGTTGTAGCCAGAGAACATTGGGGGTTGTAGCCTCCTTCTGGTTGTAGCCAGAGTATTGGGGAGTTGGAGCTTCCCTCATGTTGTAGCCTGAGAAACTAGGGGGTTGGAGATTCCTTCCAGTTGCAGCTGGAAAACAAAGAAAGTTGGTGCTTCCAATGAATGTAATTCTTCAAGACATATAAGAAAAAACATTCTGCGGTTTTATCCCGATTTGGGTTTCCACGTAAAACATTGGTGTACTGTGTATGTGTGTAATTGTTTATTTCTTACTGCTCATTATTGGATAATAATTCTACATTGATATAAAATTTGAAGAAAAAGGATTATAATTACTCTATTACTGATTCACCCCCCCTGTCAGTAATCCAACATACGTATCTCGTGGTAGCCATAATGCAAATCAATTTTAGTGAACTACTGAGCACCACTCAACTCATCTAAGAAATAATCAATGAAAGGAATGGGGAACTTGTCCTTGATGGTGAGCTTATCGAGGGCACGAAAGTTGGGACACATGTGCCAAGTGCCTTATTTCTTAAGTAACATGACCACAAGGGAAGAATAAGGGCTGGTACTGGGGTGGATAACACTTTCTTGGAGCAATTCTAGCACTATTTTCTCAATTTCATTCTTTTGGGAAAAGGGGTGACGATAAGGGAGAACATTGGGAGGAAGACTGCCAGGAACAAGGGGAATGGAATGATCATGGACACCAAGAGAAGGAGAAAATCCCTAAGGGGTGGAAAAAATATCTTGATGTTTGGAAAGGATGGCTTGGAGGTTAGGATGCATAGAGTGTTTCTCAATGATTTGAATAGAATGGAGTTGAGCAATGATATCAGAGTGGCCTTTCTTGAGGAGATTTTCCATAGGATGGGAACTAATGATCTCAGGAGAACCAACTGTGAGACCTTGGAATTGATACCTTTGTCCTTCCTATTGGAATTGAATGGTTAATTCCTTAAAATCCATAAGAATGGGACCTAAAGTGCGTAACCATTCAACACCAAGCACAATTCCAAAACCTCCCATGTTAATGGAAAACATATGAGATTTTAGTTGGTAATGTCCAATTTGAAGATAGAAATTTTCACAATGCCCACCACATTTCATGGGCCCACCATTACCTATCATGATTTGAAAATGATTGACAACACAAATATAACAATTGGTTTCCTGGGCAATGCGACGATGAATAAAATTGTGGGTGCTACCACTGTTTACAATGATGATGACCTTACCATGCTTAATGTAGCCAATGAGCTTGATCGTTTTTCGGGCTAAGAAGCCAATGAGGGAATGCAAGGAAATAAGTGGGTCAACGTCAGGTGGGTCAGCAGGATCCTAGGTGGAATTGAGAAGGGAGTGTTCTTCAACCAAGGGAACTGTCACATTCTCTTCAAGAACATCTTTGAAAATGGCCATAAATATTTTTTTTTCCTTACACTTGTGCCCCGGAAAATATTTTTCATCACAATTATAGAAAAGACCCTTCAATTGGCATTCATCCATTTCATCCCTACTTAGTTTCTGGACCTTGAGGGGAGTGAGAGGGGTGTTAGGATTAACGGGTCGAGGGTGAGGAACGAAAGGGGATTTTTTGTTCTGGGAAAAACAACTTGTTGGGCCTCGTTAGCACGTTGAGTAGATTCCAACCAAGTTGGAGGGAGGTCCATGAGAACCTGAGAATGAATTTCATCCTTGAGACCACTAATAAAGCATTCACGGAAAAACACATCTGACATGCCCGCTGTACGAAAGGCCAAATGCTCAAAAGAAGTGATGAAGTCTTCCACTGTACCAGACTGTTTCAACTTGGTCAAACGAACAAGATAGTGAGTATCGATATCAAAGCGGGCATAGAGCTCAACAACAAACTAGGTCTAGGGAATATACCCCTGACGTGATTTTTTTTTCCATTGCCACCATTGCCAACATTTAGGATCTAGATAGAGGACAACATAGCGAAGTTTGGCCAACTCGTCAGTAATACCATGCATAGAAAATAATGTTCGATTTGAGTGACCCAACTTGTAGGATCAAATCCATCAAATTTATTGACCTCTGCATGGGGAAGATGGGGTTCAGGATGAAAGGAGTTGGAGTAAAAAAGCAAAGACTGAGAGGAATCAACAACATCGGGTTGTGCCGATGAGGAAGGACCCATAGGGTGGTTCAATAATTGATCGAAAACAGACTGGAGGGAGATCAATTGGGTTGTGAGGTTGGATTCCAGGTTATCAATGCGAGAATTGGTAGAATCCATCTGAGATGTGAGATGTTCGATGGAGACATGGGCTTGATTGATGGAAGTTTGGAGTTCTTGGTTGCGAGTGGTGGCCATTTGGAGAGGGGAACTGCGGGTAAGGAAAAAAATGGGTGGGTGGGACCACAAAAAAAAGAGACTTAGAAGTGATAGGTACCACAATGATCAATGCTTGAAGGGAAATATAATGGGATAGCCGAAAAAATAGGGAAAATGGGAAGGGGTTGGGTCCACTGAAACAAAAAGGATTAAAAATGAAGGGTATGATTGCGATCAAGGAGAAAAATGGAATACAATGGAATAAATCCGAAATAAGTGTGTCGGCGAGACCACTATACTCTTTTTTTTTACTCCTATGGAGTTATAATCCGGCCTGAAGAATACTGCAGTGACAAAATGCCCAAATGATTAACCAGAATAAATGTGTAGTAATTTCACAACCATAATGTAGAAGAAACTGTAACATGACAATAGATCTTGTTGGTTCTATTTCTGTTTCCTTCCCAAGGGTTAGGGTATTCAAGGGTTCTATAGACAAGGGTTTTCCCTATGCTATGGCTCTCTGATATACATGCAGGGTCCAACAGTAGTACTCGACCCAATATCTCAGGGCACCAACTAAGGAGGCTAGACCGTACCCTTATCTGTACTACCTGACTACCCAGGTACTAGAGAGTATTTTCCTGAGTGTTGTTCTCAGTGGCACTATAGAAGTCACACGACTGATTGGTTTATCTATGGAGGGATTCAAGAGATCTAGGTCGATCCGTATACAGGTGCTATCTGATACGCTACCACTCGAATGGGTACCGAAATGGGTTACAAGGGTGGCCAATAGATGTGCACTTAAGTACCACTTGTAGTTCTCGTGTGTATGAATCCCTGACTGCGGGTTTATGCACGTAACGACATATATCTGTAGCTTAAAGACATTAGAATACGTCTCTACCCTAAAAAAATTTAACCCACAATTTTCTGTCGAGGAAGGTGCTTTGATACAACTTGTAATATTCTAGATATAAAATAGTATGCAGAAAAAAAATAATTAGCTAGAAATGGAAGATAAACATTGATATAACCAGAACAACATCACAATAATACCAGAATAACACTAGAAAGAGCACGTTGATTACTGAGAGCAATGTTCACTTGCCTCTTTGAGGGGGAAACCTCCAGCTGAGAAGAGCTCTATTACAATAATAACCAAGACAAAACTTCTCATACCCTCTATTCCTATTCATACTAAATCTATCTATGAAAAGAATAATCTAGAGGAAGATCCTTCTAGAAGAGGAAGCTTCTATTAGGTCTTATTACATTTTAATTATTCCTCCTTATTGCTAGGCCCTATTAATATTGGCCTTTATTACATGGAAACATATTATTCTACCCACTTGAGGGGTTAGGTAGGTTAGGTCCCTAACATTGGAAACATGGTGAAAGCAGGTAAAGAGCATGGAAATGGGTTCTTTGATATCTTATAGGCATGACTATAAACTATAGTGGTTGCAATGATTTATCTCATTGTTATGTTGATTTAGAGGAGGTGGAGTGGTCCATATTAGAGAAAATTGTGCAGACATGTTCATGCAACCAATATTGTTAAAGAAGTTGCAATGGTGTTTGGATTTTCTTGGCTTGCAGGCAAGGTAATGATTGATTCTTTGGGAAAGGTGTAACACCCCTTTCACTCAGCTACCCAGGGTTACTATAACACTACTTGATAGATAACCCAACAAATCTGTAGCGCACCTTGGCTACCGTGTGGGTGTTACTACGCGGAATAACACATTCTCATTCATAATTAATCGCATGTATTTAAGAAATGAAATACATTTAAGCTCAGAGTAAGCATAAGAATCATTTTTAACATAAATAATCCATGGAAAATAAATTAATCCAAATGCATAGCAGAATGCATGATCATTATAATACATAGAGATACAAAACATATTTAAAGCATCATCTGGTACTTATCTGTAAAACAGTGGTAGATTCCACCAACCAAGTGCAGGCCTTCCACGAACCTCCCAGCCTTAGACCACACTGCTCATCGGCTCAGCAGTGGATCACCCCCGAGATGGGACTAATCTCTGCCCCAAGGCAAGGAATCCTAGCTAGACTGAGGTTACAGGGAAAACATCACTTCGAATCTGGAAGGATTCTTCCCAGGATGCCATCTTACACCCACTACTACCAGACTCTCATTCCCCACATGCCTACTCCGCCCGGGAGTATACACCTTCACAAGCACAGTACATCGGTGCTAACCTCCCTCTCTGGGTCTCGGCAATAGGCCGGATCAGGAAGTATCCGAGTCTGAAGTTGGTGCTGGACACTCTCTGGAAAACCCCCCTCCAACCACATCCACCTCCCTCGTACCGAGAGAGATCACACACAGGCTCAATTACCACCTACACTCGACAACCATTCAAGCACCATTCCTCTGCATGACCACTACTGTCAATCGTGAATACCCACTCATAATTCTCCCCCCCTTGGCGGCAAGGTCTCCCCGTGTTTATTTTCAGAATTGTGTGAGAAGCAATTTCCGCAGGGAATTACACAGACTCCCCCCCATACAGAATGGCAGGTCCCCCCCTATTTCTCATCCGCCAACCCAGGATAGACTCCCGCTCTGGTTGTCGGGGATGTGTGATAAACAATTCACGAAAGGGTCAACGCAGGTTCAAACTGTTCAGACAGGGGATGTACCGGCTATCCCGGAACAAACACGGATACCCGCCTTTTCGGTTCAGAGGATGTACGAGGGTTTCTCTGCAGGAGTCAGACCAGTTCACCTTCTGGCAGTCCGTGAGTCAAATGGAGGAGGAGGAGCCTTTCTCACGGCTCACCCTTGTACGTCCTCCCTTGCCAACACTTAGGATAAAACAC
>SNQJ01S0041079.1:83371-98759 GCA_010110895.2 Picea sitchensis
ATGCATATAAACAACAACAAAAACAATGAACAGAAAACACATAACACAACAAATGATAAAGGAGTTCACCCCTCTCTTGGGCTACATCTCCTGGTCCATCTTCCAATGGATCATTTGTATTATTTTCTCAAAGTGCTCAAAAATGTGCTTTACAATTCTCAAAATTCCAAATAGGCTGCTCCAATGGCTTCAGAATGTCCAAAAACCCCTAACTGGGCTTTTTCGGCACCTCGTTTGGCCAAAAATTGAAGAAGATAGACTTCCTGGAAGTCCCCCCTTCAAACTTGTTGTCTCTGCATCTACAAAACGCACCCTTGTTGGCTCAACCTAGCCCACACACATATTTAAGCGTAAAAACTTAGCACCGGATGCAACCGCGCGAACTATGCAAACTGTAGGATAGTTACGGGTGCACCTAGCCCCTAACCGTTAAGGGCAAGGTCCTATTACCCATGCGACCACACGCTAGTATAAACATAGGCTCCCGTTCCACAAGCCAATGGTCAAAGGACAAATGGAGGGTCATTTGTATAATCTTTGGAACAAAACACAACCGCGCATGCACCCGAATGGTATAACATTGGGTCATATGTAATACAATGTGCGACCAAGGGTTGGGGCTAAGCCCCAGCCTGATCGCGCCCCAAACTATACACATATGCAAACATTTAAATATATGTTGCCATATATATTACAAGGAACAACCAGTGGCGTGACGGTTGGCGGCTCTTGCCAAGTCTCTCCCCCCTGCTCGGAGGTCGCGGGGTCGACTCTGGCCAACGACATAATTTTAAACCAATAGATATATGACACGTGGCGGACATTGACTGGGCCACGTGTCGTCATCCCGTTTGATGCAAACATGCCATGTCACATGCCAACTATCCAAATGAATTCTTGCCACGTGTCATACGACCTGCCACGTCAGCGTCCATACAGACTGTACAGTCAACACCCCTTTTTTTGCATGTTTGTCATTTTGAACAGAACGCGATATCTCTCGCTCCCGATGTCCGTTTGAACCCAAACGAGTTGCATTGGGTTCGTAACGATGAGGCCTATGCTCTCGTTTGATTTGAAGTGATTTTGAACACTTTGAATTTTTGAGCAAAATTTGATCCCCTGGATCACATTGATGTCAACCCTTGGAGAGTCATATTGGAGATTTATGTCAACCCTTAGAGATTGATGTCAACTCTTGAAGAGGTCCATAGATGTTGGACAATTGATCTAGTTGGGTACATTTGATATAGTCTACATGTATCCCCATATATACGGTTATGGGACCTGACATTGATTAAGGAATAATGACATGAAGGAAAGTGTAATTGCAGGTAATACTATCATATATGGATATTACACATCATGTCATTTCTGGTGATATGTGGTAAACCACATGGTTCCTCATGGTTAGGGAGATATGGCCTTGTGAAGTTGGAAGCCCAAAATAATGGGAAAGAATCCCTAGTTGGCTACAAGTCATTTAATGAAAGTGTTAAGTGGTTGTAACAAGAAAGTTCAAGAATCCCTAAAGTTCAAGAAAGTGGTTATAAGCACATGATTTATACACACATGTTCATTGAATATTTATCTAATTGATTCTTATCTGAGGTAACCAAGGATATCTGAGGCATTTTTCAGAGGGAGAATGAAGCAAAGAAGGTCAAAATTACATGGGATGATGAAGTCTTGTGAGGATGTGTTCTAAGGTATTTTATTTACATTCCATATTACCATTTTCATTATACATTGTTTTATAGAATGATTCAGATAGTGAAACCTGGAGGCTATTGAGACGACATATCAAGTTACTTGTGATAGAAATTTCAGCTTCTGGGTCATTGTATTTTGAGAGATACACTCTATGGAATATAGGATTTTTTGGCTAGTCCTGGAACTAGTCTCAAACAAGTGTTTTGGGTAAAAAGGTCATAACTTATTCATAGAATATCCAAATTTAGTGAATGTATTGGATCAATTACCATCCGTATTATGTTGTGTTTTATTTTTATATCTAGATATAAAATATTCTGTGTGCTTCTCTACAAGTTCTCTCTCTAGAATAAGCTAAAATTTAACAAGGTCTTCCATTTTTGCTATAACTCCTTTTCTGGGAGGCTCCAAGTAGTAAAACATAGATAAATTGTAGAGAAGATATTGAACAATATTGTGTACCATTTTCATACCTTTATTCATTATAGGTACATAGTTATTCTTGTTAAATGTTAGGGTTTGTGACTAATACAAAAACGGGTCCCATGAGACTAAGATAAATGTTTGATGAATATGCTATTCTCTTGTTCCTGAAGTTGAGGAAGGTCTGCAACTCTATGATCACATACACCGGGTTTGTTATAAAGTTACAAGTATGTTTATATGAATTTTTTGAGGATTACATGTTGATGATGTTATGGTGTATGGCATGATTGAGGCATATAATGAGTGGTATGATACTTGGTCGAGGCATATATTTAATGTATTTGTTGAGTTATATCTCAGTGTTGATGATACATATGTGATACATATGGTTGGTACATATTTGAGGCACATATTTGGCACATACTTGAGGCACATGGTTTTAGGTACATGATTGGATGCATGTCTTGTTGATGTTGGCATAATACTTATTGAGTCATAGCTTGGTTCTTGGTTTGGCACATGATTGAGGTGTATGTTGGACACTTGATGTTGGAATAGTGCTTGAGGCACATCTTGGTTATATTTTCATATTGGTGGAGGTTTTGTGCATGGTTGACACATGGTATGGTACAAGTGTTGATGATGCAGGTTTGGTGCATGGTTGATGCACTTGTTATGGTACATGGTTGATGGTATAGGTTGAGGCACAGGTTGATGCATGATACATGTTGGTACTTGGTTGAGAAACATATCTTGTGATGGTATGTGGTGATCTTGGTACATGCTTGGTAGAAACATATGTTGGTGATGTTGAGAATATGGTTTGAGATATGCTCTTGGTGATCTTGGCATGATTTGCATGTGGATGAGAGTGGATATGGTTTCATAGATGAGACAATGATTGGTTGGAAAGGTTGATGTGACAGTGGCAGTGACAGTGATAGTGATAGTGGTAGTGACTATGAAAATGACATTGACAATGATAGTGGAAATGATTGTAATAGTTGGTCTACACTTATATTTTAGGGCGGCATGACGAGGCAAGAAAATGGGGTTTTAGCCTCTTTCTGGTTGGTGCCAGAGAGAACAGGGAGTTGGAGCTTCCTTCAGGCTAGATCCTGAGAATCATGGGGTTGTAGCCTCCTTCTGGTTGGAGCTAGAGAATTCAAGGAGTTGTATCTCCCTTCAGGTTGGAGCCTGTAAATAGGGGGTTGTAGCTTCCTAGTTGCTGCTGAAGAATTGGGAAGTTGGTGCTTCCTATAAATGAATTATTGATATATATAAGAAATAATTTCGTGGTTTTCTCCCATTTGGGTTTCCACGTAAATACTGGTGTATTGTGTATTTAACGTGATGATGTTGATGTGATGTTGTTTATGATTATATGCTCATGATATATTGAATGAAATAATAGATGATACATTGATGATAAACTGTTGAACATTGTTGATAAAGTGAAAGAATATTAATTGTGGTTAAAATTGTTATAAAGTGCTCATACTGATTCACCCCCCCTTTCAATATTCCAACAAAATAAATTTTCAGTGTTTCTCTAGGACCAAAATGCAATTATCATCTAAATAGTATCCGCAAGAAAGCCAATGTCCCTCGTGGTCATCGCTAAGTCTACCTATAGTAAGATCATGTAATTTTTAATAACATTTATCCTTAATCCATACTTGAAATCAAATAATACCCCAATTACGATATAACCATGTGTAGAAAAATACCTTTTTAATCAATAATATTTAATATTTAAATTATTCAATGTTTCAATATTTATAAAATAAAAAAAATTAAATTAACAAAATTATAGGGACCCCTTTGCACATGGATTTTACCACTAAAGTCTATGGAGGTATACATACCCTACCCCCCTCTGGATTTGAACATGCGACTTCCAAGGAGGAAACACATGCTCTTAACCATTAGACTCACTCATATTGTATATATATAATAATAAATTTATATGTTATTTTATTTAATTACTAATAATAAATATTTTAATTTTTTTAACTCAGTTACATAGTCTCACAACCCTAACCCATCTCCAAACATGGTAACAACTCCTTCTAGCTTGACCTGTCCCTCCTCGACATCCTCTCTAGACGTCATGCCTCCCGCACCCAACATTGTCTTATATTTCATCACTCATGACTCTATCTTTATCCCTAATATTGAACAAATCACCCTTGATTCCTTTCAACGCACTTCACATGGAAACCTTCCCTCTAGTAAATACCATGATCATCCTAATTTACAACATGAATCTCTATATTTTTCTAGAAATCCTAATCAAGCCTCCTCCCTCCCTGACCTCACCATCGCCTCCCTTAATTCTCAACTCAAAACCAACGAATGTAGCATTGGTTTTCTCACCATGTACCATGAACCAAACCACCACAAGAATGCCAAAACCAACGAGCATAACATTGGTTTTCCCTCCATGTAGCATGACCCAGACCACCACAAGAATACCAAGTGTCTCACCTATTTGCATAACCCTAACCAAGATATCGATATTAATTTATCCTTTAACCATAATCTTCCTAGAGCCTTGTCTTTTTGATTTTCCAATCTTATCCCTAAACCATCCCAAAAACATAGGCCCGAGTGCCCCTCCGTCTCCAATAATCTCACCCAATCTCTAACCCCTAAAGGTATCCTTACCAACATTCTCCTCTTTGGCCCCTCCTTATTCTAGACCTAGTCCATCCACCGTCATAAATATTTCATCCCTTAAACTTGACCCTCCCATTCTCATCTTCTCGAAAAAGGTTTTAATTTTTCCCTTACTCCTAATCGCATTTCAATAGAAGACATCATTTGCGTCATAGAATCCGTTACCCACAGGCTCCCCACTCATGAAGCTGAAGAAATCAATTAAGATTGTGGAAGGATCCTTCAGTGATCGAAACCACCTAAACTCAACTTATCTAAAGAAGAACTGTTTTCTATTCGTCGCCTCAATAACAATCCTGACATCAATATCCTAAAAGTAGATAAAGGAAATGCATTAGTTATTATGAACACCACCGGCTATGAATCCAAATTTCTTGACCTCCTCTCTTCCTATACTTATAAACCTTTGCCCAAAAACCCTATTAATTTCATCATTAGCATGGTCACCAAAGCCATTAAATCCTCCTCTCTCGATCCCAACATCTAATTCCTCACAACCCCCAAACCCCTAGGATCTATGGACAACCTAAAATACATAAAAAAGATTCCCTATTTGTCCTATCGTTAGCGCCATTGGAGACCCCACCCATGCTCTTGCCTGTTTCCTTGCTAATAACCTTCAAAATTTTGCTTGAAAACCCTCATCTTTTATTAAATATTCCATTGATTTTATTCATAAAACTAAAAATCTTCACCTTGATGACCAAGACATCATGGTCAGCTTTGATGTCGTCTCCCTATTTACTAAAATCCTAGTCTATGAATCACTCACCTTGAGCTCCAATCTCATTGATCATGAAACCTTCAACTTGATTAAAATTTGTCTCTCCTCCACCTTCTTCACCTTTAAAGGGGTTTTCTACGAACAAACCAAAGGTACAGGCATGGGGTTTCCATTATCGCTAGTTGTCACCAACATATTTATGGAAAAGTTTGAGTCATTATCCCTGAACAACTTCCCTCTCAAACCCAAATGTTGGTTTAGGTTTGTAGATGACACTTTTGTTATATAGCCTTATGGCCATTCCAACCTGATTTCATTCTTGAACCACCTTAATAACCTCTCCCCTCACATCCAATTCACCATGGAAACCCAAAAGGACAACTATATCCCATTTTTGGATGTACTTGTTTCTTACCTTCCTGATGGCTCCCTCACCCACCAAGTTTACGAGAAGAAGACCCATACAGAAAGATACCTCAATGCTAGTTTCCACCACCATCTTGCTCAAAAATCCGTTGTCCTAAAAAGTTTGATTACTCGTTCCCTTCACATTTCTTCCCCCCAATTCCTTGCATAATAAAAATCCCACCTAACCAAGGCCCTCATGTCCAATGGATACTCTCTCCACCAAATCAACCAATATTTTTTCTCTATCAACAAACTTAAACCAATTTCAACCTCATCCTCCTCCCCTCCTCGTGCTCATCTCCCTACCCTACATCCAAGGGACCACAGATCTTATCTCAAAACACTTGACTAAGAAGAATATCAAAATTGTGTTCAAACCTTATAAAACCCTTAAACAACTCTTCTGAACTGCTAAAGATAAGTCTAACTCGATGTTGGGCCTAGGGGTCTACCAAATCCCCTGCTCCCATGGAAAATATTACATAGGTCAAACTGATAGATCCTTCCAAGCCCATCTCAAAGAGAATATAGTTGATACTACCCACAACCACATCTCCAAATCAGATATTGCCGAACACTCCTTCAATTTCAAACATCCCATTTTATTTGACCAAACCCAAATCCTAGCCTCAACCCCTCATTACTCCTCTTGGCTCATTCAAGAAGCTCTTGAAATAGAAAAACATCCTAATAATTTCAATTGCAAAGACGACCACAAAATTGGAAACCCACCATTCATCTGCTTGATCATTAGGCCTCCTTCCTCAAGTGTCTACCCCTACCCTCTCTCCTCCCCCCCTTTCCTTTCCACATTACAATGTTTCCTTACTACCTTTTGACTTCTTCCATTTTCTACGATAGCCTTCTCTTTCCTCTTCTTATACCGAAAGTTTATTCTAATTTAAATCCCTTTAGATATGTATCCTCTACTTATAAAATATATCATATCATATTATTCTTCTTCTTTATCATTTTGGTAATCTACTCTACCAAGCATATCTTTCTCATTATCATATTATATTATTAGAATGTATTATAATTACAATATGTATTTTCAATTAATCCCTTCATATATTTTTTCTTCTTTTCTCTATAATGTATTATATTATATTATCTCTCTTTATCATTTTAATAATCTCTAACATCCTTATATTTATTATTCAACCATATCTTTCTCATTCTCATATTACATTATAATATAATGTATTATAATACATTATTACAATACAATATTATATTATATTATACATTATGATCATTACTAATTGACATTGTACACCATCAACACTTCTCTCTTTCATCTTTATATTTATTATTAAATCATCCTCGTTATCATATTATATTATACTATTATAATGTATTATAACACATTATTATATTATATTATTATAATACATGATGATCATTAACAACTAATTCATATCTTTTTATTTAATCATCATTAAATGGCTAATCAAGTATGTAAGTGTTTTATATTCTTTTAGATCTCTTTTATTAAAGTACTCTTGAAAAAAATATTCTAACATGAGTTTATCCCACAATTGCTAAAGTGAGGTTATGTTCAACCACTTTATATACCTATATTGAGTAAGGGCATTCTAAAAATCAATGTAAGGAAGTTTCTTTATTACTTTTATAGAGGATGTAAAAGCTTGGGCATGCTTTATTTCTCTTTTGTAGTCTATCCCAAGTTAAAACTTTCTTGTTGAGAACAAGCCAAAGGAATAGAGTACACTTTAGAGGGGCTTTAAACTTCCATAACTTCTTCCACCACCAAGAACTTTCTTGTACCTCAATTATTTGTAAAGTCATGTATCCAAGTTTAGTAGTATAATAACCTTAGGTGTTTTTTATAATCCCAAGAAATTTCATCATCATCCCTAAGTATTACACATGCCTTCCTAAGCCCAACTAAAAATCCATCCCAACACTGAGCCTAGTTACCTTCTAAGCCTGTAACATCCCGCTCTTGTGAGCACATGTTGTCGACTTATTATTTGAGGACACTTGCATGCAAGTGATCCAGTTATAGTACATGATTATGTATTTCGCTTGTGGATCTTTATGATGATGTTGATGATTATGATTTGATGTTATTGATATATGTGTATTGACATATGCTATTGACGAGTTTTCCTTGAGTGTGCAGGACACTTGACAGATTGTGGATGCCAATGACATCAATGGACCTCCTTGGACTCCAAATTGAGTCGGGGAGTAGATTGTATTGGCTTGAGTATTTCATTTATGCATATGTAACATATGATTGATTATATTATGATGTTGTTTATGTATCATTGACAGTGTTTTGTTGATGGATGCAGGCTGACGATTTCTTGCTAATCTGGCTCACATAAGGAGTAAATGGGCCATGCACATAGACCATATATTGAGGGAGAGGTGTGAAAACGTCCCTGTCATAACCTACTAGCACTCCAGTTGTGGCTCGAATTGTAGGTTAACGATTACCTAGTTCGAGAGGTCCATGATGTTGTGAGGGAAGACTGTGACAGTCACTCACAAAGATTTATAAGGGGCGTGCAATAAGACAGTGTCCTTATTCTTTAGAAGCTCTTAGTCTCTCACAAGGTCTCTTGAATGGAGTGCTGACTCTAGGGGTTGGATAACTACCAAAACTAGTCAAAGACGAGTGGCACCCTTGGATCATGGAGTGCGTCTTGAAGAGCATGTCGCGTAATTAAAAAATTGAGTCAAAGACGAGTGACACCCTTGGAGCACAGAGTGCGTCCTGAAGGGAACATCACATAAATAAAATTGAGTCAATGAACATAGGTGGTCTAGAAAACCTTGAGCGAATAATCAACCTTGTAAAATCTTGAACACTGTTGGATTAATTAATTAATTAATTAATTAATTAATGATTGGATTTATTAATTACAATCCCTATAAGAGTCTAAGCCCTTGCAAACAAAATTTAATTAAACCTAATTTTAAGTTAGTAAGAAGACCAAAAGCTAAATTTAAAAATTAAATAATGAGGGGATGGAGCAAATCAATTTAAGAAATCAAAGAAAATAAAATAAATCCAAAGATTGATTTAATACACATATGTGCAAGTAATTATCAAGTTGGAATTTAAGGTAATAATGGAATAAAGCTAAAGGAATGAATACACATAGAAATAGATCTAAAGTCTAGTTAACACTAGTCTAATTATGAGAAGATTCATATTTTAACTCAACTCAGATTTAGTAAGGTGTCAATCATTAATTGAAAATAAGGGGAATAAAGAGACAATTAGGAGTGATTTAAGGAGCACTTTTAGGAAGGGTGAAGGAAATTGAATTTTATTAAAATAAAATGTGGATTTACTTGTGCAAATTGGGGAAAGGGTGACAACTATAAGGGGGAGATAATTCTAAATTATTTTATTTAAAAAAAGAATTAATTGTGCAAGTGGGGATGAGTTATGGGAAAATTCTATAAAACAAATGAGTGAGATGAGCAAAGGATCACATTGGTTATGGGTAAAGTTATGCTGCAAAAATTTCGATTGGTTTTACTTGTGAGAGTTGGGATACCCAGCTTGAGAGAGAGTGGTGGCTTTACGTTGCGAGGAAAGCTGGAAGCTAGAGAATTTCTGGTTGTGTGTGTGCGTGGCCCCTTTGCGTCTCGGGGACTAAGGGGGGAGAATAGTACCTTTATCGTTGGCTAAGAGGTACCGGTGAAGTCTCATTGATTAGAAAGCGAGAGATCGAAATGAACACCAGTTGCCGAAGATATTCTCCAGGTTCACCTTCGCCATTGACTACAATATTTTATTGAGAATTGTCATTGTATTAAGATTTAAGATGTACAAGATTTTAAAATTTCACTAAATCGACATTGGTTCTGGTATTTATTTTTCTATAAGATGTAATTAGAATATACATGGTTCATAATTTTTTCTTGGAATATAAATGGTTATGTAAGATGTACAATTTTTCTCCATAAATTTAATTATCTTGGTTATTTTAATTTCCATACAATTTCCACAATCCTTGATCGCTGCAGGTTCGTTAACGTTCTCTGGAATTCTTTTTAATCTCAGCATAAATGAATTGCAAACATGAATTTAAACCTTCTTATGGTCTCGACGAAACTTATTGGAAGGCCCAACGTTTTGGGGGTTATAGAGTCACTGTATTTTATTATGCCTTTCAAAAGATAGGTATCCTTCGAACTAGAAATGGTAGGCGAGTGGAACCCTTATGAAATTTCAAAACGGATACTTTTCGACCACTTCCACAGTTCATTGATATAAAATAATTTCACTCGATCAATTATGGTAGACCATAAATTTTGAGAGTTCTCTCTGCGACAAAATATGAACATATAAGGAAGCAAAAAAAACAAAACAGAAATAACAAAAAGAAATATACATTCCTGAATCATGGAACCAATAATATTCTCAATAACTGAACTGATTCTATTATGGTTATAAAAAGAAAATCTACCCATCAAAAATGCCATACTGCCATTTTCCATTATTCTGATTCAATTCTCAAAACTAATACAATGCATTAACGATAACGAAATTGGATATTCTCCATTTTTGCAATTTCTGATCAAACCTCACACGAACAAACACAAGTGCAGTATGATCAAATTCTAATCACAAACCACACTTTCAAACATTCAAATCCTAGAAAGAAGGAAGTCAAGGTGGGTTTGAACAATACAGAGGCTTCCATTGTCTGCGAGGTGTGAAACCTCGGAAGGTGAGACGATGAGAGGGCTTGCACTACCTCCAGTTTATATTTAATAGTGAAGGAATGAAGTAAGGACAGGGTAATTTATGATGGGAAAATTGCAAAAAGTCATGAGCCAACTTGGTTGGTGTGTCGCTAGCTCAGTAGTACCCAACAAGCATGTAATCCACTTCAAATTAAAAAAACAAATTTGAAAACGATGTGCATATGATAATGGAGGCTATAAATGTTGGTCATAATTGGCATTAATAAACTTATTGGAAGTTTCGTCCTCATAAAATGCACATCTTTTTAAAAAAAAATTATTTTAAATGTTTTGTTTTTTTTTGGTTTTTGGTTTTTGTCCAAATTTGGTGAAGAATGGTTGGATCTACAGATTGAGTGGCTAAGTTTACATAATCTGAGTGTCTTAGGGTTTTTTAGCAAGACGAATTCATTTATGCATTCAGAAATACAATTTAGATAACAAAAGATAACGATTTTGTGTAAATTTACATCACCAGATTCGAGCAAAAAAACCAAAAATTATAATGTTTAACTAACACCATTTAAAAATGGTAGAATCTCTAAAACCATGTACCTTCAGGAAACACGTGTTGAAGGCCCTCACCATTTAAAAATGGCAGAGTAAGAGTTGACTCTAAAGTCCTGTACATGTGTTGAAGGCTGTCATCTCTACTTTACCAACACATGACTCTTCATGGAATGTACGTAATCAAATTTATTACGCTTCACTACTATTGTCTCCTTCATAAAAAAAAAATATAAGAGGCCCAACAAACATCCATTCCATTTTAGACTTACCCCACACTATTGTATTGGATTTTGTCATTGTAATAAAAAAACATACACTATATGATCTCCACTTCTTTTATTTTGGCCTTTTTTTCAATGTTTTCTCAGGATGAAAACATTATGTTGATGATTAAGTAATTAGATTACTTTGCACTATGGAATAATGATGATTTCTAAATGATTAAGTTATTAGATTATTCACGTGCATTGAAATAATGTTGATGTATGATTTCCTAAGTGACTAGATTAATTGTGCGCATTGAAATAATGTTGATGTATGTTTTAAGGGATTAGAATACTCTTGCACCATGAATAATTGATGATTAAGATTGATTGATTGATCTAGTTGTTGTCGTCTTGATTGGATTAGTGGGATTTAGACACCTCCTTGTTCCTCAGAACAGTCGCCATCCCTGAGACCTTAAATGGTCAAAATCAATCAGATAAATCCTGGGCTTGAGCGTTGCTTATGTGGCTTGGAGGTCCTGACCAAGCATGATAGGTTGGGCGGGTAGTTATTTTAATGCTGAATGACATGGTTGATCAATTATTGCGTTTTCTTTAGTTGATCGTGATGTGTTGAATGTGTCGTTGTTTATGCGTTGATTATGTGTGGCTGTTAATTATGTTAATACACTGCTTATGTGTCGTTTTAGTTATGATGATGTATCAATTGCGATGTTGTGACAAATTTAATATCCTAATGCAAATATATATATATATATATATATATATATATATACCTATTATACATTGCTTTTCATTGTCGTGATAGAGGGGACATTAAAAAATAGTTACCTTCTAAGCCCAAGTTCTGAGGTTGTAGCCAACCTTGGCTCCAAACTGAAGTAAGAAGAGAATTATGAAATTTATTCAATGTGCATATTTATTGATCTTGTAGTTGGTGGATTAAATTGTCTGGGAGGAATATGCCTTCACCACATCCTATAATCGCATTGGTACCTACTCTGACTTGAACCCTTGAAACAAATTTCCAAGCAAGGAACTGACCTATGATTGGGAAATATTTAATGTCAAATATTTCCACTAGTTGGATACATTATGAATACTCTTTTTTCTCCTCCTAATATATTATATGATAATGATGTGAGGAGAAATATATTTTTCAAATAGAATCATTCTCCATGGATTATTTCTGGTTGAGAAATTAAAAAGTGACTTAGACTATCTCTAGTCGAGAATTAGAATCATACAACTCATGAGAGGAGAATGTAAAAGTATGCTCTAAATTGTTTCTTACTTATGCCTCCACTTCAGAAAATAAGAAGGCATATTTTGTAACATTAGTTTCCATCCTCGTGGCTAAAGAATAGAGTTCCATAATCTCTTTGTATTGTTGACATTCCTCTTTAGAGTAAAAATAGAATAACAAAACATCATCTACAAATAGTAGATGAGTTAGTTGTGTTAGCAACAATTGTGGTATCGGGATTTTAAAGGGAGAGAAGGCCGAGATCTTTCGAGTCTCGAAAGACCGATGGGATCCTAGACGTTAATTTTGGCAGTACGCGTGTCAGACATCAAAAGGAGAATCAGGATTCCAGTCTATCGGAAGATCAGAGTTTCTAAAGGCAGAGAACCCTTACATGAGTAAATCGCGATGCGCGATTGCCCGACTAAATCATAGTCTTCCGTCAGCTGTGGCACGTGGCGAAATATCTTGCCGAGTCGGGGATTGGGGAACCGAAAGTCCCGCACACATGGCAGCATAATTCCCGATATCCCGATGCCCGATTTCCCGATATCGGGGGTGGATTTCAATAGTGGAAGACAGGTGGCAGGTTATGCACCAAGGAATTGACCGTCAACAAGTCAATGGCCATAAGCCATCGGGTTTTGAGGAAATCGTCAGTTTAGTAGACACAAACATCGTGTCGTCAAGAGTGCCAAAATCCCGATGGAAAGTTGGACTACGGTCGCATAGGGACAGGTCATATGGACTAGCCGGTAGGGGCTTATTCCTGGAAGAAGGAGCTCATCGCATATCGGGATATCGGGGTTTCCGGAGGCAAGGAATTCGTGCATTCCAAACTCATGAACCCTGATCCCCGAAAATCCGAAGCCTCATCGCATGCCTCCTCGCCGCCACGTCCTATTCCCTCGTCACGCCAACTCGCATTTTCTTCCCAGCCCTTGTGTCTCATACGCCTGGCTCATACACTACCCAAAGTTGTTCTTTTGCCCATCCGTCCACATGGCCTATCTTCATCCCATACCTGCATCAGGCATGTCCAGTTATCCCTGCCTCGTCACCGTCCGTTTTCCACTTCTTGACAAGTCCCCCCAGTTATCATGACAACCTTCACGTCAACTCATCAATCCCACCATGATTTCCCCAAGCAAGATTAAAATGGCAGAATATGAAGGTTTCCATGTCCTAAAGGAGCAGAATCCACCTGGGCTTTTCCTGATCCCGATGAAGCAGTTATTACAGCAGTTGATGGTGGTTGAACATCGTTTCCACCATAAACGAAAAACCAAGGAATGAATGCAAGCTGGTCAATTCAGTCACAGGGCCTCTGGAACACGATTGCGTCTGAATGAAGCTCACGAACGCCCAAAGATTGCAGGCGCAGTAAATGTGAAGCCATAATGTCTTCAATACAATGCCTCGATTTATCTTCCAAGGTTTTTGTTCCAAGTATATGTGGGCATTTTGGCCACTTTTGCAGGCATCGATGGTTGAGCAGAGCTCCCTGGTTGTAAAATTTTAATGAAGCATTGTTGTTCTGGTTATGTATGAGCTTTGGAGACTTCTTTCCTTATGAATGCCAGTTTCTATCATATCTTTGTGTACACTGTGTTAGAGCAGCTCGGAATTGGAGGATCCAATCGAGCTGTAATTATTATAGGATGATGTTGTAATGGATCACTGTAATAGTTATGGAGCCTCTAATCAGTCCCTATAATTTCATTAGTGCTGATTAACTTGGAATTGGAGGATCCAGTCAAGTCCTCTTTCAGTTTATTGAAGCCCCAAACGAGGAGGATCCTGTTTTCGGAGTTTTTCCTCTGCAAACTGCTGCAAGCCTGATGCCCAGAGCTGTTTGTCCACTTTCTCCTAAGTCTTCCACATGTTCATCTTTAATCAACCCACTGGATGAAGTTAGGATTCCAGACCTCCTATGTTTTTTACATACCAGATTCAGTCCCTGAGTTAGAGTGATACCTCCTAGAGCCATTATCTCCATTTGATCACCTTTACAAACAAATAGTGACATAAAAATGATGGGCATTGGGCTATGCTCCTACAAGCAATCCAGGAGTGACTTCTAACGCTAACATTTCTGGCGCCGTTGCCGGGGACGGAATTGAAGATTTTCCCTGGGTAGAACGACATTGAGCCTCTGAATCCGAAGGTGCATAGGATCATCAGAGCCTTTTAGATTGCTAATTTTTCACCTGGCGACTCCATTGTGATGACTCCGCTGGGGAGAACCTGTTCAATTAATTGTGGCTTTCAAAGGCAGGCATACACGGTCTCACCCACAGCTGCCTCTAGCTACACCTGAAACAGATCCAGAGGCGGTGCTCAGAAAGGGAAAGGCGTCCGAAGAAGAAGCGCCCATCACCGAGCCAGGTAATCCACCATATCCTTCTGTTGGAGCTCCTTTTTCTCCTCCTCAGTTATTCGACAGGCCTGTCTCTGCAGTTTCACATTTCTTAAATTTTGGGAGTGTTCATGTCGAATTTTCCCCTCCCGGTCTGGGATCAGAGGGACAAGATTTTGTCACTCCCCTCTCCCCTGAAGCTACGACTTGGCGTAGACCCGTGACCTCAGAAGATTTCCCTACTCCTGTGCAAGGAGGAGCACCTGCTGACTGGAGCTCGATAGCCTGTTCTCTGAATCACCTCTTGTTTCCCACCCCACTTCGAGATTTATCCTCAATAACCCCTTTGCGAACTC
>SNQJ01S0041080.1:17489-36819 GCA_010110895.2 Picea sitchensis
GGCCTAAAGCCGACATAAATAAAATAACATTACTAATCTAAATCACAACTAATGGCCTAAAGCCGACATAAATAAAATAACATTACTAATCTAATATGCCCCAATTAAGTGGTAATGAGCCAATATTAGGGCTTAACACACTTTTGGCCACCTAATCTCCTTGCCAACTATATTAAGAAGAGGAATAAAATGAAGAATGAATAAATTTGGTATGGGTCTTGTTGAACAATCGTAGTTCTTGCCTTATCATGACATTGACCCTTGTTAGACCCGACACATTGTGCCTGTTCCATGGTGTACTCAACCATTTGTTGGTAAGAAGACTTGTCACCTTATTACATGTGCCAACCTCGACTCAAGAGCTCCATGGATAAAGTTGATTACTTCCAGATGCATGTCAATGGTCAATCTCGCCTACTTCAAACCCAGTCCCACCATGAAAACATAGTCTAGTAGTAATGTGCTGGACTTAGTATATAAGAAGTTGGGTTGATTGCACTTGTAGATCAATTGTAGCTCTTTGCTTGAACACCAAAATTTCAAGGGAAAAAGCTTATCATGTGTTGGGTGCTTTGATAAACAAAATCAATTTTTTTATCGTCTCTAACACTGGTCCAATTTCAAGGCTTGCACAACTTTTCCAAAGTATACCAACAAGTTGTTTAGTAGTATCAATGGATCTGCTAATGTGTAGTGCTCCCTTGGTGCCACATTACCATTATCCAACATTTTTGACATTTTTTTGATCTATTTATTGATTTATTTATGTCAACACTTATTATTTCACTCTCATCAAGGAGAGTACACATGGAAATGACACTTGACAAGTGGGTTCTTCTAAGTGGCCCATGGGGTATAGCAGGGAAGGTCTATGAAGTTTCTTTGGTAGAAATCCTTGAAATGTTGGAATGCTAGAAAAGTTGAAAACCACCCCAAATTCTACTTTATCTGTGAGGTGTAGTAGGGTTAAATCCACCACAAACCATCTTGAAATAGGGTCCCACTTTAAATTTTAATGCTAAAAATTAAGTCAATGACTTCATTAACTTTAAGAGCTACTGTTAAAAGTTGAATGCAATTTTATTTTAAATATAAATTAAACTATATGCAAAGAATAAAACCAATGCCAAAATGAAAAATAGCGTTGAGTTACATGCATAGGTTCATCATGATGAATATGAAGCCATTAGTGACTTAGAAATTATGGATTGGATCAAGAAGTCACAAAAAGAGTTAGGGGATGGACAAAAAAAGTTAGGAAGAAGGATTGACAAGTTAATTGAAGATTCTCAAAGCTTATGGCTAGAATTAATAAATAAGGGAAATATTTGTCGTAGATGTGGTACGAGATGGATTCCAGGACAACTATGTGAGTTAGAATCTGACATGCACAAATCGTCAATGTGAATTAATGAGCATAGAGGAAGGATTGACTGACCAATTGAAATATGAGATGAGTTAATTGTTGCAATTTTTGGTATGCTCGTTTAATCATAGACAATGTCACATCATTGTCAACCAACCATAGGCATTCATATATGCCACCCCCGAGCACACTAACCTTTACTTAGATAAATTCTATTCTCAAAGCAAGTCCAATCAGATAAACCCTAGCACAAGTGATAGCTCAACCAAAAATACCACCACAACTACAACTGCAGCAGCAACAACATACAAAGGTAGTGCAACTCCTCAAGGAGTAGCGCACAAGAGAGAGATACCAAAAGACTGAACAAGAATAAACTCCTAGGTTTTATACCCACAGTCTGCCCAAGATCTGCTCTATGAGTCAGTTGGACTACTCCCAAGTTCTCTCAATTATAAAGTGGCCATGTGTAAAATAAAGGTGGCAGTGTGAACTACTCTCAAGGTTTGCCACTTGTAGAGCATGGCCATCATATCAACAAGCTAAGACTACTCGCGATTGCTGCCCATTATAGCTAGTACTGTCGTGGGAATCGTGGCTTACCTGGACTACTCCTAGGTACCCAAAAATAAATAAATGATTGGGCAATATCCTTAAAGCCACATAAAAATAATCAGCGAGCAAAAGTAGGGGTCACAAGCCTATAGGCCCAGTCCACATACTACTCTTGAGTCCCAACTCACAAGGTACTTGGCATCCTAAGGCTATCAACATAAAAAGCAAGAGACCAACATCACATCCATTGAACACTCTCATTGCATTCCTCAATAGAAATGTATCAAGGTTGTGGGGTTCACTCCTCTTGCCACTCGAGGCTCACATGGTACTTCCAAATCTATCTTTTAAGTGGCTCACATGGTACTTCTAAATTTATCTTTTAAGACAATATTTATGGGGCAAAATTTACGACTAATAGAGTGGGTTAGGTTTGATTATAACAATTCCAAAATAAAGAAGAATGCACAGCATCTCTTACTGTTCAAAGAGAATTATAAAAGTACAACTTCCAATGGAGTAAAACCGTCATACCCATGAAATAAAGAAAAGGGATTTTTGGAAGATTGTAGAAGGAATCCATAAAAGAAAAGAATTTTTCTGCTACAAATTTTATCTTTCCCCAAATCATTTTCCGTCCACCCATAAAAATAAAATAAAATAAACGACCCATTCAACAAAATAAACACTCACATCTTTTATTTTTAAAGATTTTTCTCTCTAAACTAGATTAATTAACAATAGTTTTTTTCCAAAGGAATTCAACTTCACATATTTTTCAGACTAAGATAAGAAAGATAGATGAAGAGAATTTCTTGAACTCACAATAATAATTTTGCTATTTCTTCCCAAGCTTATTCTTAAAAGTGTGATTGGGCCAAAATCCTTAAGTGTAGTCTCCTAGTTCAAAATGAACCAAAATGGGTTGCCCAAAACTTTTCAGGGATTTTCTAGGGTATATATCATAGAATGTGTAGTCAAATGTTTTCTTGGTGCGAGAATGATTGTTATGGTTCCCATTGAGAGTGTGGATGGGTGTGGAATAATTGAATGAGTACTCAAATGCCATATTTTTCCCCATTTTCCCCCAAGCATATTATTGACAAGTGGGGAGACACATAATCGTGTTTTGCCAAGTGGTCAAGGAGGTTACTGCCTCCTCAACTTTTTTTTGCTTCCTCTACTTATTGAATTTTTCCTTTTTTTCTTGCGTTGGGTTTTATTTTTGTTTTATTTTCATTTTTAATTTGCTTATCCTGAATATATGCAGAACTCTTATTTATTCATCTTAGTTGTGCTAATTAAGTTATAAAACTTTTTAATTCATTTATAATTTTATTATGTATCTCACATTTTTAACTCGAGGGATTAACATCTAGTGTATTATTAAATGTGAATTCTATGTAGCGAAGGTCCACTATGTAACTTCCAAGGTTCCTTATTAAAATCCATCACATTGTTTTCTTGGGTTTGCAAATATATAATAGTTTGACATAGGTGGCCCAACAAGAGAATGAGGTTTGACATGGCCAAAAAAGAAAAGTAAAAATACTCAAAATTACTTGAACCATCAATCATAAATCATCCCACCAAACATGACTCCAAGATTCACATATCGTGACCAATGTTATATTTATTATCTTGACATATTTATTGTCAACGTTCAAAATATAACTTATCAGCAATAATTGGAAAAATATCAGAAATTATCTTGAAACTTGAAAAATACAAAAATAATCATTTTTTTCAATTTTTTAAACATCAAACAAACACATTGCTACATAAATATGAAAATAAAACTGATATATAAAATGTTAAGTGGTACATCACACATTGATACTGAACAATGATATTTGTCTTAAGTCGTAAGTCCTAATAGGATGATACAAAATAAGATCAAAACAAAAATAAATGTATCTCATGAGATGAATTATGGCAATGAAAACAACGGATTTCCCTTTGTTTGCTTGATGGAAAATGATCACAATATCCTCAGAGCTCAATCCCCTAACTTACTTTTGCAAAATGAAGGTTAAAAGACCAAGAATCTGGTTATAAGGTGATAATGACGCAGACAGGGCAATGATTTCCATGTTATCGCAATAATTTCAAAAACAGAATTTATCATGATAAATTAGGGTGATAATATTGCCACTTCGGTTTTTCGAGTATTTATCGCAATAGTGGTGATAATACAATGATAAGTGTAACACTGATTGTGACCTTTCCCAGTATAGCAATCTCACTCTTGGAAAAAAGGTTCCCTACATGTCTACACAAGCCTAGTCTCGATAGATAGTTTGGATGTAAACCTGCATCTAGACATGTCAGTGCATAATGCCAAGTCATGAATAGAAATATCACATCAAAATATTAAATGCTAGTTGAACTAATTACAATTATTTTTTTGAAATTTAAAATAAAGCAAAAATAACAAGTATACTAATTTGATTGTTGAAGAGGGCACTAGATCCTTCTCCCCTTAGAAGAGCACCTTCTTGGTGCTACCTAAAGAGGTTTGGGTGTTCCTTCCTCATCAACTTTGCATCCATCCTCCCATGTGGTATCATACTCATCAAACATGTTCTACTAGAACTTGATCTACTCTAGGCTACAGTGCTGAAGCTTCATAATTTTGATGTCTAACACACGCAATGGCTCAACCTGTACGACACTCTGGTCCTATACCTACAAAACAAACCAATCAACAACATGTGAAGCTTCTAGCAAGGTTTTTCTCAAAACAAAAATGTGAAACACATTATGACCTTATTTCTCAAAACAAAAATGTGAAACACATTATGACCTTGGATAAGGAGGGAAGTAGGGCAAGTCTATAAACCGTGAGGTTGATTCGGTCAATGATCTGAAAGGGTCCACAAAATCTCAAAACCTATTTAATATGTCTCTTTCAATACTTGATTGGACTTTTATGAGGTCTAACTCTAATAAATACCTTATCTCCTATTGGATATTCCCTCAAAGTCTTATGCAAGTTTGCATAGCTCTTTTGACTATCGGTTACTTCTTCTGGTATTTGTTTAATAATACCTTAGCTCCTACTTGATATTCCTTTTAAGTCTTATGCAAGTTTGCATAGTTCTTTTGGCTATTGGTTGCTTTCTTCCAGTCTTTGTCTAATAAGTGTCATTTGTTCTTCTATGCCTTTCAAGTCTTTATTTAATAAGTGTCATTTGTTCTTCTATGCCTTTCAAGTCTTTGTTTAATAAGTGTCATTGTTCTTCTATTCCTTTCAACATATTTGGTTCTATCACCACTTTGTCGTCCAAATTATCTTAGTTGAGTGGTGTTTAACATTTCCTTCCATATAGAGTCAAAAGGTGCCATTCCAAGTGATAGAATGATGGCTGTTATTATAATCAAATTCCACCAAAGCTAAGTATTCTTTCCACTTCGGTTGATCCATAATGTACATTCTCAACATATCATCTAATACTTGATGTTGATCTATAATGTACATTCTTAACATATCATCTAATACTTGATTCATTGGTTCTATTTGACCATTCGTTTATGGGTGGTAGTCTGAACTAAAAGTCAAGTTAGTCCCTAATGCGTCTTTAAAACTTGTCCAAAATCTCGATGAGAATTTAGAATCTCTATTAGAAATTATATTTTCGAACACACTATGCAACTTTACAATGTTCCTCACAAATTTCTCTGCTATATGTGGAGCTTTATTTGTTCTTTTTGTTGGAATAAAAGGGCAACATTAATCCACCTATCGATCACTACCATGATGGAATCATGTCTGAATTTAGTCATAGGCAATCAAATGATAAAATTCATCGACATTATTGCCCACTTCCTTTTCGGAATGTCATGGAGGTGCAACTTTCCTATTGGATGTCTATGCTCTACCTAGGTCCTAAACTCTTTGACACTCAAAACAATGGTCTGCAAAATCTACTATATCTTCTTTTCATCCCTGGCCAATAAAATAACTTCTTAATGTCTGTTGTGATCTTTACACTAGGGTGTGCTGAATATGTATGTCCTTCTACCATTATTACTTTTCTTAATTCTTCAATGGAGGCATATATATATATTCACTATGAAATCTGATCAATCCATCCTCATCAAAAGTACGTTCTACAATTTTGTCACTATCTACATCCATTTGGGTCAAAATTCTCATTTACACCTCAGATATGATTGTGAATGTTCGAAAATCTCCCTTTCAAATTTGTTTGAGCTGACTCATGATACACAAATGTCATTGGTGGCTCAATGTGTCTGCCACGTCGTTCTTTTTTTCCTTTTACATACATTATTCTAAAGTTATATTTACCCAAAAATTCCATCCACTGCCTTTGCTTGACATTATTCCAAAGTTATACATGCCCAAAAATTTCATCCACTGCCTTCGCCAGGCATTCAAGTTGGGTTGTATGGACAAATACTACAAAATCTGATGATCTTTTCTAGGTTCAAATCTGAATTGCAATAATCTATTCTAGGTTCAAATCTGAATTGCAATAGATAATGTCACCATCTTTGTAAAGCATGAACTAATGTCACCATCTTTGTAAAGCATGAACCATTGTAACTAGCGAATTGGGCAGTTCTCCTCATGGTCCTTCAATTTTTTTGATTGACAAACTATCACCTGCCCTTTTTTCTGTTAATATGTAGTGCACCCTTTAATGACCAAATTAGTATAATTGTCATTTTTGCTTTATTTTAATTTCAATAAAATAACTATAATTACTAACTAAAATTACTAAGCGTAGTTGGAATTTAATATTTTGATATATTATTCGTTTTTATGACTTGACATTATATATTGACATGTGGTGTGGTTGAACGTGAGAGCACTTGCACTAACTAATGAGATTAGGTTTCTGTGGATACATTGACATTGGGTACCTTCTTTATGGGAGTGGGCTTGCTATACTCAAAATGGTCATGGTATAATTTGATAATTGATGTGCATCATGAAGTCATGTTGTATGGGTTTGGCTTCCAATTGACGGTTCGTGTGATTTGAGTCTTTTACTTTTGTTCCATGGTCCCCTCAAATAATTCTCTCTAGCTACATCACTTATGTTAAAACTAAATAGGAACTGTTCACAAGTCAATAAGCCCATTATGAATTTTAATTGTTAGGTAAAAGCCAAGAAAACTATGTGACGGGTGTTAAAAAGGAAACATGGAAGCTATGTATTGGACCTTGGCCGAATGAGAATTACTTTTAATGATACACTAGGTGCTAAAAGTTAAAAATGTGAAATACATAATAAATCGTGATCAAAAAAATTGAGAAGTTTCTCTCTAGCTAGATCACTTATGTTAAAACTAAATAGGAACTGTTCACAAGTCGATAAGCCCATTATGAATTTTAATTGTTAGGTAAAAGCCAAGAAAACTATGTGATGGCTGTTAAAAAGGAAACATGGAAGCTATATATTGGACCTTGGCCGAATGAGAATTACTTTTAATGATACACTAGGTGCTAAAAGTTAAAAATGTGAAATACATAATAAATCATGATCGAAAGAATTAAGAAGTTTTTTGGCTTAATGAACAAAGTTAAAATCAATGAATTAGAGGTCTATATATAAGACAAATAAGTTAGTGAGAATATATAAAACAAAGTAATGAATTAGAGGTATATATATAAGACAAATAAGTTAATGAGAATACATAAAACAAAGTAAACTAAATCCAATAGAAAAACATCATGAAGAGAATGAAAGAATTTGAAGAACAAATAGAGATGAAGACAAGAATCACAACCTCTCATTTACCAAGAATTGGAGGTAAAAGAAAAGAAAGGAGTGATTTCGGATGTAAAAGGAAACAAAAGGAAGGAGCCATTTAAGAAGTAAAAGGAAAGAAAATAAAGGAGCAATTGAACTACTTTCTCCATTCCACACATCCACATTCTCTGTAACAACAATCACTCACACAATCATGAGACAAATCTGTTGCATGCATTTTCCCCAGTCTTGATTTTCCATTCTTGTAGAAAATTCATTGGAAAGTTTTGGGCAAACCATTCTATTCGATTTGGAGGAGGTAGGCTTCACTTGAGCGATTTCAACTCAACAACATTTGCAATAGTAATCATGGGGAGAGATAGCGAAATTATTATTTTGAGTTCAAAAAATCTTTCATCTTTTTTCTTTTCTATTTTGTATGAAGTGTACGAGGTCAAATTTCTTGTAGATTATTGAGGGAAAATAATTGCTATTTATTAATTAATCTAGAGATGGAGATTTTGGAAAAGAAAGGATTTGAGAATTTATGTTGTGGGTTTGAGCTTTTATGATGGGTTGAGAAAATAGTTTTTAGGGAAAGATGAAAAATTTAATAGCAAATAGACTTTTATGAATCATGTTGCAATTTTACAAATCTACCACCTTTTGCATAAGCATGGCATTTTTATTTCTTTGGAAATTAGATTTTTGTTGCTCCCTTTGAACTGCAATGGATTGTTGCATTCTTTCTTATTTTGGGACTTTCATAATCAAATTCAAACCTTCATTCCTTTATCGTAAATCCTTTCCCACAAGTCTGTTTTAAAAGGGAGTTTTGGAAGTACCCTATAAGCCTTGGGTGGCAAGAGGGAACCTGGTTTAAAAGGGAGTTTTGGAAGTACCCTATAAGCCTCTGGTGGCAAGAGGGATAATTTTCGAAGCTTTATTTCTTCATGTGGTTCTATGTGAAGCGTGCTAATTTGATATGCTTCTGTCTCATTATTTTCTCTTCATTTTATGTCCATAGCCCTACATTACTAGCCATGCATTCACTTAGGAGTAGTCCAGGGAATTGTGGCTTTTGGAGTTGTGGTCCGCATTATTGACTATTTATGTAGCTTGATACACAGCCAATGGGCTGATACCCTATTTCTCTTTTTTTAGGGGTGCTTTGGAGTAGCCCAGTAGCCAAATACTTCCACGTTAATATTACTGATCTTAGTCAGCATGTGGGAGCAATTTGAGACTGTTGTTGATGGCCACATTCTATTAGAGCCTAGAGGTAGACCACTTATGGAGTAGTCCAAGTGGCCTCATTTATCTTGCACTAGACCCATTATTTTCGGGAGCACTTGGGAGAAGTCCAAGTGGCTCGTAATGTGTTCCCTAGACATGTTTTGGGTATAAAACTTAGGAGGAATTTCTTGGTGCATTAGTACTTGTTTGGGGCTCCTCCACCAAAGTAAAGGTTGAAATCTTGGTCGTGATTGTTATTTGGATTCTATATGCCTCTAGACATTGGTCTATTCTTCTCTCTCATTACTTGTACTTTAGGGATACCTCTTGACTTAGTCAGAGTTTGGAGGAGTTCCAAATGTTTTGACTTGGTGTGATTGAAAGATGCATTCTTGAGTTGGCTTAGATTTGAAGAACTGATTTGATGAATGATGGTTGTTGCATGAATGTATGATTTTCCGATGACGGGTTTGTGGTATTTTTGGCTTCATTTTTTGATGGTGAACTAAGTGTGATAGATTGTCCTCTGGAAAGAAGGTTCTTAGCATGGAGATGAGCTATGGTTGAATGAAAAAATGTTCCATGCAATTCTTGTCCCCTTGGCTGAACATGGTATGGTCCTCTCTATTCCTATTCTCTCGTTTTGTTTCCCTAAAAATAATAAGAAGTCTTAACTTTTAGCAGTAGTGTAGAAACGTGAAAACAATGTGACTTTCCATATAAATCAATAGTTTCATAATTGTTGAACTTGAGTATTATTATCAATTTTAAAAGTGATACTTATGATGTTTCCATAGGATTAGATGAAGTGCTCTAGCGCCCCCAAGGTTGCAAAGGAAACCCATTAACTAGGATTGATCGATATCAAATTGCAAGAAGCATTTCTTTCAGTGAAATGTATTGTGCATTACTAGCTTGGAGATGAACCATCAAAATGTTTACTACGATTTAGGATCGCATCCAGTCAGCGTCTGCATAGAATAAGAGGGCTTTTTTCTTATCGTTGATATCATTGCAGCTACATAGGATCTAAAGTTACCGGTTTTCTTGTAGTGCAAAGATTTTGGGAGGCTTGAAGGAGACTTCAGCTCTAGGCTGGCAATGGTCTAGATATATGAGAGGATTTGATTTAGCTTGTGTGACAACCAAATCTCGCTCACCAATTAAATATCCAAAATATTTAGAATATAAAGAAATCCATAAGGACAATAAATAATATATATAAATGTATGAGATTGAATATGAATAGTATGAATACAAATGAGAATGAGGGCCGTATATATACTCACACAGGGGTGCCCTTTCGTTAAGAGATGCGACCCTTCATTATGAAGTGTCTCTTCATTAGTAATTATTAATTATTGATTTATATTTATATTTATGTCTGTTACAGCTTGTCACGCCATTTGGATGATTTGCAGATGTCTACTTTTGTACACTCCCCGAGGTTGCTTCCCAAGAGGCTTTCAAAGAAAGGGATTGTTTGTTGGGCAGATTTGTTGGATAGAGATTCTGGAGCTTGGTAAATTTGGCTATATTTGTTAAGGGAGTTTGGCCTATTATGCTTTCATCAGTTTACAATTTAGGAGCTTCTTTCTCACTGCAAAATGAAACTTGTCAGATGCATTAGATTAAATGGGATAATTGTCTTCAGATAGTATGGTCCTTAAGGTTATCATTCGGGGTGAGAGTTTTTTCCAAGCTCATGGTCTTCCAGGGATTTCCCACTAAGGAGAGTCTCCCTTTGTTTGGTTTAACAAATGCATTGTGTACATACTGCGATTGACAGGAGACAGCTTGTCACCTCTTTTGGAACTATAAAGTTGGTCATGATTGTTGGATGTTTATTTGGAATACTTGGCGGGGTATCTTCCTCAGTAATACCCATTAGGAAGCTATGCTTTTAGGAGATGATAAATCTCTTGTGCTGTTTTGTTTGAGAGAGTTTTAGCATTTTATGAGGCTTGTTGCTCTTCAGATTTTATGGAAGTGTTGTTGTGAGGCTATTTTCAGTAACTGTCTCCCTTCTCTTGTTCTTTTCAAAGAGGGGTGGTTGTATGATTTGAAGCTGCAAATTAGGGCTTTTTAGTACACTTATCTTAAGAGACGTGAGTGGTTCTATTGAGGCATGCTCTGATACGAAGGCTCTCTTATTAACCTTCAGATAGTGTTTCTGCTTATATATTGTGTATTTTCTGTTTCTATTTAATCAAGTGACATTTTCCTAAAAAATAAACATATGATGTTGATATGATCTCTCCATTTCATGTTACTTGCATTACAACTTCTTGAATGATGGTCTCAAATCTTGACTTTGATCCTAAAAAGATAGATGCACAAACCTCTCACTTAATGAACAAGATGACAACAAATCCAATAACGATATCTGGTAGGCTTTGTAAATTGGGAAGATCTTTATATACCTATATTAGCAGCTGTTGTAAAAAGGTGTACAGTGAACCCACGATTGGGCTATGTGTAATTCATTGTTATTCTACATGCCTTAGAGCTTTTGGGTGTAGGTCATAAACTATAATAATTCAAAGCCTCGAGTGAAAGATGCCACTTGGATTGGGATAAATGGTGGAAAAATTACACATGTGAAATTGTATCCTAACGGTATGAATATACTCATATTTAGTATGCTGGTTTTGATAGCACTCGAAATTGTCCGTGGTGACCTGCCACAAAATCACCAAGGAAAGTTTGGGCACACAATAGAAAGTTAGCCGACTGTCACCTCAGCTAACTTTCTTTCACTTCGGGATGGTGCTTTTCCAGCCTCAGGGGGGTGTCCTTGGGAAAACTAGAAATTTGACTTTGAATAAAATGGTGATTGATGCCTTGGTTAGTTGGGTGAATGGAGTCTGAGGGAGAGAAAATCTACAAGATAGATTAGTTAATCCTATTCCTACAGAGTAAGAAATTGCCACACTGAAAAATAAACATATGGGAAATCCATCCGATCTATCGGACAGTTTCACAGAAGAACAACTCCAATAGTCAAAAAAGGTTTCTATTATCAACTCTGAAGGTTTATCAAAAGCTGATAAGCCCTTTAGAGGTTGTCAAAATCATCGTTTATGCTTCATGCAATGCATATAGAGTAATAAGAGAGAGAAGAGATAGAAGTGAGAAGAGCGTGATATTGGGAAGAAGAGTGATGAACAACAGAGAAGAACAATGGATCTCTCTCCCAATCTACCTCCCCTTCTCTTATAGAATGAGTCAGGAGATCACAATGAATTCTCTTCAAAAATATATTTAGTAATGAAAAATAAAATCAGAAAATATAACTCCCTCCTGGCAGTGCCCTACTTGTAACTCTGCTGTCATAGCTGCTAGAAATAAATGCCCTCATGATGGCTGCCAGAAATGGATGTAAATACGCCCAGGAATAGGTGAAGTAACTCCTCAAATGATGTGCTCTAACTGCTGTCAAAATAAGACTTTGTAACTCCTGACAATACCCTAAGATAGGAAAGGAATCTCCAAATGGAGTGCCCAGGGTGCTGCTAATGTGCTATTTTATAAATAGCACATTATATTAAAACTTTGAAAGAAAGCATTATGAATAAATAAGCTAGAACATTTAAATGAGAAACATAAATGACAAGCAATGTTCTATCATCACTTATATTGGATCCTCATTGTTAGTATCATCCTTTGCCTCTTGGCTGGCCTTTGCCTCTACCTTGATCCTCTAGGGACATCATTCAACACCATCCAATTTTGATGAAACTGCTTAATCCAAGCCTAAAAATATGGTAGAAAAAGCTTAATATGCCTAATCAATGATTTTGGCTTGAGTGAAAGGTACATTGTTGCCAAGGCCATGATAGAGGAGTTCAACAATCAACACCACCAACATCGGGGTACATAAAGGGATTGGTGCTCTTGATTAAATGCCAATCCCATACTCTGTACATGATAGAATCAAATGAAAATGCTGCAATCCTGCAAATTCTGAAATCCTGAAAACTGAAATTCTACTTTCTCCATATGAAGTTCAATCAGGTTGGAATCACTCTCAAACATCCTGAAACAATTAGTGGTAATTCTAAAAATTCAAGTAAAAGGATAGAAAGGAAAGATAACAGAAATATCAACTTTTTAAGAATTTAACATTACCATTAATTGCCAGCATTTTTGGTCAAACCTAGTTAAAAAATGAGTCAAACCAAGTCAAAATAGGTAGATTTACTATTGGAAACACGTTGCATGGATGCTATTATGGCTTGGAAATGTGTTTCTGACTGTATGAAACGTGTTTCCCACACATGGGACATGTTTATACGGACGGAAACATGTTTCAAGGCCATACCACGTGTTTCGGCATTTCTGTACAGAAAAGAGCCTGGTACGGCCCTGTACTAGATGTTTCCTGCAACATAAGCACCCATCCTAGCTGGCCTATGAAAGGCATAAAACATGCCTGAAGGTAGTCTTGGAAATCGTGCCAACAGGCTGTCGTAACAACTGCAACATAAGCCTCAAAACAATGCCAAAATGCTGTTCAAATGTGCCCAGAAGTGCATTTTAATTCTGCTGTAGTTCCTCCATGTTGAGAAGAGTAACTCAGAAGGTCTTCTTCCATGTGGTGGTGTCCTAGCATGGAGGGGGACAATGAAACTAGCCAAATTGATGGGTTAAATCTTTTTCCTAAGTCTAACTTAGAAAAAGTACATTAAATGTGTTATATTTTAATGTTGACTTAATGAGCACTTTTTTGCTAAAGTTAAAAGTGAAAATAATTTAAGTGATGGTCTTTTAATCTTGGTCATCCATTTCATTGAGAGAGTGAGGGTTGATCTCAATCCTTGATCTCTTTGGAGATAGGGTTTTTGCTTGCTTATTGAGACAAAAGGAAGTCGACTTGGTGGCTGGGCACATTATGCACTTGAGAGAGGGCGTATTTCTGCTAGAGAAAGAGATTTGCTTGAGGGTTTGTTGGAGGCGAATTGCAGAGAAGACAAAGGAGAGTTTTTGCAGGTGGATCGACTTGCTTCCTAAGTGATTTGCAGAGGCCGTGCTACATATTTGAGAGAGCCACACGTGTGACGCAGAGACAATGCAACTGGGCCATACGATTTACGCAGAGGCTTGTTTGCTAGGTTGATTTTTGTGTTGCTGGATTCGTTTTGTTTTGGAGAGGGCTGTATAGGTGCCGAGAAGAATTTTCGCTGGGGTTTCCTCAACCATTGTTATAAATCGATCTTCTCTGTAAAAGATCTCTATATTTTCTGCTGCATAATAAAATCCACAAACTGAAGAACTAGTTTTCCCACATTGGGTTTTTCCAGGGGTTATTTTACCCAAAAATTCTGGTGTTTCTCATGTGATGTGATTGTTGTTACTCTCTATAGTGTTCCTATTATTTATTTCTGCTGTGCAATTTTATTTTGTGAAGAAACCTAGCTGTAACTGTTAAACTGCAATTTTAGAATTATTATTTGGTGACTAATTTTTTCTGAGTATTAAAATTGTTGAAGTTTCCGTTCATCTTGCTGGGTTTTAGTGGATTCACATGGTATTAGAGCAGGACTGTTGGAGTAACAACATCAACGTGTTGATTATAGAAGATCGATTTCAGATCTAAGCAAAGGTTTAGTTTTTGAGATAGCATAGGGTTTGGACAAAATCACTTTCAGAAATGGCCATGAATTTGAGAGTTGAGGATAGACTTCAAGGTGCTCAGAACTTTCCCACCTGGAAAGAGAGGGTTACCAGAATCTTGAATGTCAATGATGTCCTTGAGCATATTGCAGATAAAGCAAGAGCTCATATGGATGCAACTTTGTTGGGAGCCTGGAATAAGGGTGAAGCAAAGGCTATGAGCATAATCCTTGATGGGGTAAAGGATCATATAATCCCACACCTTTCAGGGAAAACGTCTGCTTAAGACATGTGGACTGCCTTGGGTAGCCTCTATCAGAGTAAAAATGAAAACAAGATTATGGTGCTTCAGGAAAGGCTGTGAGGTACTAAGATGGCTAAGGGTGAAGGTGTGATTCCTTATTTCACTCATCTTACATAGATCTAGGACGATCTTGGAGCAGTTGGCTCAAAGAAAGAGAATTCCGAGTTAGTACGTATAGCCCTGAATGGATTTTCAAATCCATGGGACTCATTTGTGCGTGGGATTGTAGCTCGTGAGAAGCTCCCTGACTGGAAATGCTTATGGGATGATTTTTTGCAGGAGGAAATTCGTCTTGGTTAGGCTAGTGGGTCATCTACAACATCTCAGGTTGTGGATGAGGAGGCTTTGGCTCTTGCAAGCAAAGGCAAGGGAAATTCTAAGAAGAAGGGCTTTAGGAGTGGAGCAGGTGGAAAGAAGAAGAACGTTGACTTCTCCAAAGTCAAGTGTTTTCCGTGTTACAAGTTTGGGCGTTTTGCCTCACAGTGTCTAGAAAAGAAAAAGACTAAGCCACAGATGACAGCCTCTGTAGGAGTAGAGGAGTTTGCAAAGAGATTTGAGAAGGATTTCTGCCTTATTGCATGTATGTCGAACTCAACTGTCACAAATATTTGGTATGTGGATAGTGGCGCCTCTTGTCATATTACTGGGTGCAAGGAGTTCTTTAGTAGCTTGCAGGAGGGAGGCGTGAATCTTCATATTGAGCTTGGAGATGATGCGTGCTATAAGCCGCAAGGCATAGGCACTGTGTCATTTCAGAGGGAGTCGGGTAAACCACTCCGCTTTGCTGACGTTTTATATGTTCCTGGTCTTACCAAGAACCTCATATCAGTTCCAACCCTGGAGGACAAAGGATTTGAGGTTACCTTCTGTGGAGGAAAGGTGTATATTAGACCAAAGTGGTCTACAACCAAGATGGACAAGGTGATTGGGGTTCGTAGTGAGAAAGTGTACAAATTGCATTTTGAGCCAGTGAAAGCATTGGTCAACAACAATACTGATTTGGGAGAGTTATGGCACATATGGATGGCACATTTGCATTTTGGTGCGTTGGGTCATTTGAGACAGGCAATTACACAAATGCCTAAGGTTGCAGCAGAGAAGCATGACCCTTGTAAAGGTTGCGCTTTGGGATAGTATGCCCGCAAGACATTTCCATCTAGTGAGCATAGGTCCAAGGGGATCTTGGGTCTAATCCATTTAGATGCTTGTGGTCCTATGAGTGTGTAGTCAGTTAGTGGCTTCAACTACTACGTGATATTTATTGATGACTACTCTAGGAAGACCTGGATATATTTCCTTAAGACCAAGCATGAGGTCTTTGACAGGTTCAAGAAGTTTAGAGCTCTAGTGGAGAACCATTCTAGTAGGAAGATCTGAGTACTTAGATCGGATAATGGGGGTGAGTACACCTCTAATGAGTTTGTGGAATATTGTGCTGCTGAGGGTATTAAGAAGGAGCTCACAGTTCCTTATAACCCGCAACAGAATGGAGTGGCAGAGCTCAAGAACAAGACCATAGTGGGTGCACCACGTGCGATGATACATGATCAGGGGTTACCGATGTTTTTATGGGCAGAGGCCTGTTGCACAACTGTATACATACAAAACATGAGTCCCCATACCATTATAGGGAAATTGACATCCGACGAGGTTTATACAGGTACTAGGCCATATGTGAGTCATCTTTGGGAGTTTTCTGCTATTGTCATGTCCCTTTGGAGAAGAGGACAAAGCTGGACCCCACAAGAGAGAAGGGGATATTGGTTGGTTACAGTGAGGTATCCAAGGCCTACCGCATCTTTGTGCCCACTGCCAACACACAAGAGGATTGTGGTAAGAAGGGACATGCAGTTAGAGGAGGAGCGAGCCTTGAGGAGATCTCGAGATTTTCCAGCGCAGGTAGAGGACTAGTAGGGACAAGACTCGCGGCAAAAGATTGAGGAGGTACAAAGTACTGAGTCATAGGCACAAGGTAAAGGTACATGTACTAGTGTTGAGAGGGAGACTAGTGGACATGACAGTCAGGAGATCGGTGAAGAGAATGAGCAGCATGAGGTTGTTCCACAGGACACTGAGCCTAGGCCACGACCTAAAGTGGTACATGTCTACAATTAGTGATTCTAGACAAGTAGCACCTCCAGAGAGATCTTTTAGACAAAGTAAACCACCGCAGAGACTTGAGTACATGGCACTCATGGCAAAGCTTATAGATATTGAGCCTTCCACTTATGAGCAGGCTGCACAACATGGAGTGTGGAAGGAGGCCATGATGGAGGGGTATGCCTCCAAGAGAATGCTTTTTCACGTTTACCGAGGCAAGTATTTTATATCTCCAATGCAAAAATCAGATTAGTGCCTTTAATATTTGGGTGAATGGAGTCTTTAAACACAAGTTGGATCAATAAGATCCCTAGGGGTGTAAATACTCTTACTCCTTAGGGTATGCTAATCAAACTAGGATAAAATCTAGGAGGGTATACACACTCGTGTTCCTCCTAGGAACCCTTGCAATATGACTTGTAGACTTAACAAATTAAATGAAGCTTAGTGGAGTGTGTATCCAAAATACTCCTCCTAGGGTTTCAACCAACAATAACCAAGAAAGAGCAAGAAATAGATAACAAATGCGTATTTTCCTTACCAATTCCAAGAAGGAGAGATCAAACCCTACTTCGCCAAGCAAATTACCATCCAATAGTAAGAAAGCAAGTCTCCAAGAGGTGCGCACTGTTGATATTTTTGGTAGCTACGGGAGGTATTAAACTTCACGTGTAACCTTCGCAAGACTAGAATATTCTGGGAAGCAAGAGAAACCCTGAAAGCCTTGGACATAACCCTAGAAGACAAGTCGGCTAAAGAGAATAATTAATATTGAGTTTCTAGCCTCCAGAAAGAGAAGTTGGCCTAGACAACTAAGGAAGAGCAGTATAAATACAGGATGCCAGAGCTCATTTGGACACAGCTCACAACTGCAAAAATTTAGTGCGCATTGCAGAAATTTAGCAAGTACACAACGGTCTGGAGAGTAGTTGCAACCGCAACTACTGCAACTAGTATTTTCGGTTTTAGGCTTGGACTTTCTCTAGGTTATGGTTTGGACTTTCTGCTTGGTACGCTAGCTTTGGAGAGTGGTATGCTACCTTGATTGGCTTTTGGACCTAGAGTTTGCTTCCAAAATTATTCTCTCTGTCAAGGTTAAGGTGCTCGGGGGTGGCTTCGACCTATGGTTGGGTGACAATATTGCTATATTGTCTATGGTTAAACAAGCACACCTATTATTTCTAATAGGTTATGGGCCCACACTATCTTTAGACAGTCTAACTACTGTAATATAGATTGGGAGGATTTGCTCAGTTACAGTTACAGTTGCAATCAAAGTTTTTGCTGCAGCAATGAAACCCTAACCCTCTTGTTAAGGCACCTTAAGTGAAGACCTTGACCTAATTCCTGGATAGCCTAGTGCGCCCTAGCCTAACACACCTCCTGGTAGTCTCAGCAAGCTTAGATGTCAAGTTTGAGTTTTTGGTCAAAGTCAAAGGTTGACCAAGTCAAAGCAGTGATGACTTACTCTATGAAGTTAGAAAACAAGCTAGAAGGGGCTTCTAACTTCAGAGCATGGAAGACAAGGATTGATCTCATCCTTACCAAAGATAAAGTGTTGGATATTGTGAAAGGAAAGATCGTGGAACCACAGTTTGAAGAAGGAAAAGAGAAGGAACCTCAGAACGTCGCAGTTATGGAGAAGTTCAAGAACAATGACACCAATGCCATGAGTATCATAGTGGACTCTGTAAAAGACCACTTGATACGCTACATCTCTCATCTTCACTCATCTAAGAAGATGTACGATGCCCTAACTAACCTCTTCTCAGTCAAAAACATTGGACAAGTAATGAGTCTAAAGAATGAGCTTCTTGACATGAAAATGAATGATGATGACATCATAACATCATACCTTGTGAGAATATCTTAGTTAAGAGATTAACTACAAGCTATTGAAGAAATCATTTCAGAGAAGGAACTGGTAAATATAGTACTCAATGGCCTTCCCAAGACATGGGATGCATTTGCCACAAGCATGAACACAAGAAAGGAGTATCCCACATTTGAAGAACTTTGGACTTGTTGTGCACAAGAAGAATCAAGGATTATCGCAAAAGAGAAATTCCAAAGGAAAGATGATGATCAAGCCTACACAACAAAGTTCAAGAAATTCAGGAATAAGAAGAAGTTTGACTCAAGGAATAAACCAAATCAAGAGAAGGATATGTCAAAAATACAATGCTTCAACTGTCGAAAATATGGTCACTGTTATCCCCGATTTCTAGGGATAACTAGGAGATCATGTCTCGAGGCCCACAGGTCCTAGACATGGAGTACCGAGAGCAGGATTGACCTGAGCATGGCTCTGGAGGGCCCATTCTTCTTCTTCTTCATCAGACCTGTCTTGTCAGCAGCAATATCATCCATCACCATTGGCTTGGACTTGCATCGGAGAAGACTCTTGCTCCATGAGGTAATTGGTCTAGG
>SNQJ01S0041080.1:36829-51522 GCA_010110895.2 Picea sitchensis
AAGCCACATTGCCAAACGTATGAAGATGTCCTTCAAAACCTCATGGTAGCCTTAGATGACAAAGGATTCACCACTGAGATTGTAGAAGATCTCAGGAAAGCATATCATGATCAATACCAAGAATCCTCTGATATAAAAGACGAGGTTTATGAAGACCATTGTCAACCCCTTGAAGAAGAGCAGGACCTGTCCCATAATCTAATAGAATGCAGTAAAGATGTAACTGGAAAAGTGAATTATGAGGATGAAGCACCAGTGACTGCTCCTCCATCTGACAAAGCTCTCCAAGATCCTATTCCTTCTGCAAAAAATGAAGAGAATGAGGCAAGTTATTTTCCTCTCAAAATTTTTGATGATACCTTATTCTATGACTCAAACAATAAAGAAAAAATGGAGCCCTCGGACGAACTAGAAGATGCAAAGGCAAGTCTTCCACTTGATGAAGACATCCGAGTACTTGAAGCTCCTGCACAGGAAGAAGCGAGCAAGGTGAGTTGCTTCCCTTTCCAATTTTTTAATGATTCTCTATCTTATGATGTGGAAAGTGAAGAAGTTTTGGATATTTTAACCCCTTCATGTTATGATGAAGATAATGACTTTGTTGACAATTTTGATGAATTCATACATGTCGGGAAACATAGATGGCATATGATTGGATATGATGGCGATCCCATGTATGACATTGATGGTCCTTTCCAAAAGTTGCCTTTGCATTTATCACATGAAGTTACTAATAATTTTGACATTTGGCAACAAGATCCTAACTCTATTAAAACACCCAAGGATGACTTGATCTATGCTCTCCGAATAATTTTCGGTCATACCTTGAGGACTTTGTTGACTATCCATCTGAGCAATTAGATTTATCCTATGAAGAAAGTTATCAACCTTCGTTCTGCTTAGATCTTGATAAGAGAGAAGAGGTTACTTCCGTAAAACAGAAATCTTGTGATAAGGTTTTCTACCTCCCTTTGATTAGTTTACCTTGCTATGTTGCTAAAGGTACGGTTTGGAAACATGTCCCTTATCCCAAGTCTTCTATAAGACAAAACCTCATTTTGGATTTTAGGGGAAAGTTGAGTACCTCACGAAGAAACTTATTTTCACAGTATTCTAGCTTCCCCTTAAGGAATTGTCAGTCATCCTTTCAGCTTTTGCTAAACCCTTCTCAGGCCTTAAGTCGTGGAGACATCCAAGGTAGCCAGCATTCAGTTTCCTCGAGTCAGTCTCCTAAACATTTGACTTTTCACGATCCATTCCTGAGATGGATTGAGCACTCTCCTGAGAGTATGTATTGGGATCACTTTTTCCCTCCCACCCGCCTCCATGAGTTAGACCTTGTGATTCCGATGATATGATATATGTTCTAACCCATGTCATTTTTGTGCTTGGCTTATCACTATTTTGGTCCATGATGAAGCACAAAGCTAGGTATCGTGGGACGTTGTTGGATTGGCTTCACCGTTTGTTTGACTACACCCAACTTTCCAACCAATAGGTAAGTGCAGGTAAGAAGTTTGCTTTCACATTTTTACTTATTGATTGCTTTATTTTAGTCTATATAATTGAGATCGAGCAGGTCTGCAGTTTGTGCCAGAGATGCTGAGGTTCTCATGCGCTCTACGGTGAGCACATGTCCTCGAGTTGGAGCCAGATGTTATCCCCACTTTTCAGGGAAAACTAGGAGATCATGTCTCGAGGCCCACAGGTCCTAGACATGGAGTATCGAGAGTAGGATTGACTTGAGTATGGCCCTGGAGGGCCCACCCTTTCTTCTTCTATCGCCTTTATCTTGTCAGCAACAGCAACATCCATCACCATCGGCTTGGTCCTGTATCAAAAAGGGTTCTTGCTCCACGAGGTAATTGGTCCAGGTATCATGGTATGTGTCACATTTGATCATTGAAACCTTTAAATATATGCATCTGATTCCTTTTATTTCTAACGACTGCTTGGATCTTACATTAGCCCACTTGACCATGTTTGGGGGGATTGACAGGGTGCCCTAGCAAGCCTTTGTCCATAGGTTTTGGTTTGCCACTGGTGGGGACTTCTGAAAAGCCATCGTCCGCTCCCATCATAGTACCACTATTTCATCTTTATTTCCCGCTCATTTGTCCCACTCCCCTTGTCCGGGCATTGGGTTGACCTATTTTCAGGATTGCACCTTGTCTCGTGGGAAGAAGGGGCTAAAGGCCCAGAAGGTAAAAGCAAGTTGGTAAGAGATAAAAGCCTAAAAATAAAACCTCGAGATGCTTCGCCCAGGGATCCTCGAGAAAGAAATAAAAGGCTTCTCAGCAAGAAACTAGAGGGATTCGGAAGAAAATAATAAAACAAGACCTAGTCAGAGGATAGGGGGTCTCATCACGAGCCAACCTATTAGGTCCATGGGTACCTAGCAGTATGACATTGCCACCAGCTGGTTACCACGCAAGGGCAGTGACTCTTGGCTGCATGGCCAAGGGAAAGGGGGTCTCATCACGAGCCAGCCTTTCATTTCTGTGAAAGTACTTGTGGGTAACGCTGCCACCACTGGTCACCACACCAGGGCAGTGTCCCCAGATTAACTCTTGAACAAAAAGAAAAAGAAAAGCAATAAAAGAATAAAAGAATAAAGGCAAGAATGGGCTTGGAAAGAGTGCATCTATGACAGGTACGACTCACCTTCTACAAAGGCACCCACAGATAACACGTTGCATCCTTGGCCCTCACTACACCCACATGCTTGGACTTCCCTTAACCACATCACCCACTCACGTGGTTTTGATGAGGTTTTCTTCTGGGAACTCACCTTTTCCAATGGACACTAGCCCAATAGAACATTTTGTCTTTTCCTCCAGATTTGTATAGCAGGCTTGTGTAATGTCTTTGAGCTATTGACAGATGTATTAGGGATTTTATGCATGTGTTTAATAATATTAATGATGAAATGTGATTGACATTGCCATGATCCCTATGACTGATGAGCCCATGGAGGGCGTAGCCTTTGATGTGCAGGACCATACCCGATGGACCGGTACCATTTGGACCGGTACACATGGGGAGATGATCAGTTCGGACCTCCATGGGGTTAAAGAGCCCACCAGATGGATGCTAAGACCCCATCAGGGGCAGAGACAGGGAAGTGGTTGATCAGAGTCTTTGCACCAGAGAAGAAGAAGATGTTCCACCAGAGGCACCCCGACATAGCTTAGCCTAGGGGGTTGAGGCCTTTTCACTGAGACGTTGGCCTTGGAAGGCCTGGGACGTCACCTTTGATGACCATGACGTCATCTTTGATGACCATGACGTCATCCAACCTATTGGACATCTTTGGAGGCAGATTGGGCAGCAGTGGCACGTGTGGCATGTTGGAGAAGCCCCTGGAGGGCTAACGTTTTGCTCCAGGATGTTTCATTTTCCCTAGAAAGGGCTAGCGCCTCTCTTAGAGGGGATTTTACTCTCTTTTCTGCTTAATTAGGGTTTTTAATTGACAATTTAATGTAAAACAATATGATTTTGGTATTTTGGCCTTGTCGGCCTTTTTATGACCTAAAAAGTAAATTAGGTCATTGATACACTATATATTGAGGATTTTGATCCTCATTTTATCATCATAACTTACTCACTCATTAGTGAAGTCTGAAATTGGCGCCCTCTCTTGGGTATTTGGATGGATTAAGTGATGTGCACTTGTTGAAGGAAGTGATTTTTGGCATTTATGGTGTTTCTCTTGAAGGAAGGTGTTACAACTAGGGTTTGCATGGTTATTTCTTGGTGATTTGTAAGTATTTTTCTGCAAAACTTCTTGAATGAATGGTTGTAGTTTAATTTCTTGCATTTGTTTATAAATATTGCTGAATCAAAACCCTAGGGGACAAGCACACAAGTAGGTCATTGTCCCATGTCCCCTGATAGAGAAACCTTAAACCATTGAAGAGGAAAGAAAGAGCCTAGCCTTAGCTACACTCCTTTTCCTCTTCCTCTTTGCTAGCCGTACTATTTTAAAGCCAAAAGGAGTGAGACGTCCCTGGCCTAGGTCTACTACACTAGGGCCGTACTCTTTCTAGGGTTTGCTGAAAGGCCTTACTTTAGCAACACATCACCTCATTAAACCCTCTTGTTTTTTTTATTTTTTTATTATTGAGCTAGCCGTCTGTCGGGAAGGAGGAGAGAGCATGAGGCCTTGCTTTAGCAACACTGGAGTGAGCCTCTCTCCCCTAGGGTTCTGATTTTGAGGCCCTTCTTTAGCAACACCCCAAAACTTTTCCCTCTAGTCCTTTGAAATCTTGCCTCCTTCAACCTTTGCGTCCTTCACTTATGACTCCATTAAACCCTAAGGCACTGATCTAGAAGTCCTCCAACGCTGAAGTGAAATTGATCAAACAAACTCTAAAAAATTCTTTGAATTTCAAAAAACCTAACCTACTAACCCTAAGTTGCTGACGTCATCATTGGATATTTCATCTTTATTGCAACAACGTTTTACTTTATGAGCAATTGAATGGTGGTTTAAAGCATTTGTTAAATGAAGTGTTGATTGGTAACATTGAATGCCACATCGTTCCAATATTTATTGGTGAAGTGTTATATTTTTCATTTGCTATTGATAAACATTGACTTCGTCAACATTTATTGCTAATTGCTTATATATACTTATCAGATAGTCTTATGAAGTACTAACCCATTNTTGCATGGTTATTTCTTGGTGATTTGTAAGTATTTTTCTGCAAAACTTCTTGAATGAATGGTTGTAGTTTAATTTCTTGCATTTGTTTATAAATATTGCTGAATCAAAACCCTAGGGGACAAGCACACAAGTAGGTCATTGTCCCATGTCCCCTGATAGAGAAACCTTAAACCATTGAAGAGGAAAGAAAGAGCCTAGCCTTAGCTACACTCCTTTTCCTCTTCCTCTTTGCTAGCCGTACTATTTTAAAGCCAAAAGGAGTGAGACGTCCCTGGCCTAGGTCTACTACACTAGGGCCGTACTCTTTCTAGGGTTTGCTGAAAGGCCTTACTTTAGCAACACATCACCTCATTAAACCCTCTTGTTTTTTTTATTTTTTTATTATTGAGCTAGCCGTCTGTCGGGAAGGAGGAGAGAGCATGAGGCCTTGCTTTAGCAACACTGGAGTGAGCCTCTCTCCCCTAGGGTTCTGATTTTGAGGCCCTTCTTTAGCAACACCCCAAAACTTTTCCCTCTAGTCCTTTGAAATCTTGCCTCCTTCAACCTTTGCGTCCTTCACTTATGACTCCATTAAACCCTAAGGCACTGATCTAGAAGTCCTCCAACGCTGAAGTGAAATTGATCAAACAAACTCTAAAAAATTCTTTGAATTTCAAAAAACCTAACCTACTAACCCTAAGTTGCTGACGTCATCATTGGATATTTCATCTTTATTGCAACAACGTTTTACTTTATGAGCAATTGAATGGTGGTTTAAAGCATTTGTTAAATGAAGTGTTGATTGGTAACATTGAATGCCACATCGTTCCAATATTTATTGGTGAAGTGTTATATTTTTCATTTGCTATTGATAAACATTGACTTCGTCAACATTTATTGCTAATTGCTTATATATACTTATCAGATAGTCTTATGAAGTACTAACCCATTGAAATATAACTTGCATATATCTTTTTGTTGTTGCTTTGTTCTCAGGCAGGGATTCTACTTGGTTATTGCTTCCAGTTATCTTTATTGGCTATAAAGCCGGATTATCTGCTTGGTGGTGAAAAGGGGGGAAACTTATCTTTATCCTATTAACCTTTGCCCTTTCAAAGCCCCAGGTCACCGGGGACGTCTCCCCTGGGTCTAACCTCCCTAAAAAGAAAGAACCTCCCCATCGTGGTGACATTGGGTGGGATAGGTTCCTGTTACGCCAATTTGGCCTTCCATCTCATAGCCTTTTATCCTAGCTACAAACTGTGCGATAACAAAGCCCAATAATCTACAGATATCCATTTACCCTATATATAAGATCATGCTCTCGGTGCTTGCTTGAGTCTATACAAGGCTTTGTTATGCCTACAAACATGGGACTATTTCCCATTTACCTTAAAGCCTTGAGGTTGCCCTATGTGCACTTCTTCGTCAATGATCCCATTAAGGAAAGTTGTCTCACATCCATTTGATGTATCCTCCATGCCATAAATGAAACTAAGGACATAACTGGTCGAATGGAAGTGTACTTGGTGACTGGAGCAAATGTCTTCTCATAGTCCACTCCCTCTTTCTGGGAGAACCCTCTCGCCATGAACCTCATCTTGAATTTCTCAATGCTGCCATCTGTTGCATGCTTGATCTTGTAGAGCCACATGGAACTCACTATTTCCCCTCCAGTCTTGGCACTATGTCCCAAACATCATTCTTCGTGATGGAAGTGTACTCCACCATGGTATCCCGCCATACTTGTTGGTTTGTTGCCTCTTGAAAGATGGAAGGCTTCGAATCTATGATGCTGCTCATCACTACCATGTAGTTTGGAAACTTCTTCGGAGGTTTTCTCTCTCGAAATGTATGCCTAGGAGCCTCAACATACTCCTGAGCATCCCTGAATGTCTAAGTGAGCCATTGAGGTCTCTTGTCAGAAGTGGAAGGGGCTACTTTCTCCTCCTCTTGACATGAAGGCTACTGTACTGCTCCCTGGGTCAACCTTCGGAGCTTCCAACTCCTCATCCTCTGTCACTGGAATAGGTTCATGGGATTTCCTGGTTGCAAAGTCTTCTTCAAACTTTAAATCCCTACTTACTATTATCTTCCTCTACTCTAGAATATAGATTCTATAGGCCTTTGAAGTCTCATTGTAACCCGCAAATAAGCCCTTACTGTTGAAGGGCTCCAACTTAGTTCTCTCTTTTGCTGATACATGAATATAAACTGGACAACCAAAGATGTAGAAATGACTCACCTTTGGATTCATACCAGGGAATGCATCCTCTAGTGTATTTTCCTCCAAATTCCCGTGAGGACACCGATTCTGGATGTAGACTATTGTGTTGCATGCCTCTACCCAAAGAAACATCAACAAATCCTGGCCATGAATTTGTTGAAAAATCTCACTATCCCCAACACTTAGATATTTTACTACCTTGCGTTTTTCCTTGCTAATAAATAAATTATAGCACACAATAAAATATACTGGTTAGAAATAAAAATAGCGGAAGCAAAATATGGAAACCATACTTCACACAACACACATAAATTTTTCCCTTCATATCAACTTTTCATTAGATAATGATTCCAAGCTTAAAAGGGCTCCCTTACTGGGAAAATGTCTCATTGAGGAAAAATACAAATATAGCAAACCTGGTAACTCAGGCCTTGAAGAAACCCTCTGTTGATCTGTCCTTGATCTACCTACTAGACACTCAAATCTGCACTAGATCTGTCTACTGGTCCTCAGATTTGCAAGATCTGCTTGCTGGTACCTCAGATCTGCTAGATCTGTTTGCTGATACCTCAAATCTGTACTAGATTTGTTCATTGGTACCTCAACTCTCCACTAGATCTATTCGTTGGTACCTCAGATCTTCCTGCTGGTACCTCAGATCTACTGGATCTTCTTGCTGGTACCTCAGATCTTCCTGCTGGTACCTCAGATCTACTGGATCTTCTTGCTGGTACCTTAGATCTGTTAGATGTTTTTGCTGGTACCTCATATCTGCTAGTTTTTCCTGCTGGTACCTCAGATCTGTTACATCTTCTCGCTAGTACCTCAGATCTGCACTATATTTGTTTGTTGGTACCTCAAATCTACTAGATCTGCCCGTTGGTACCTTAGATTTGCACTAGATTTGTCTGCTAGTACCTTATATTTACTAGATCTATCCACTAATCTGCCCTTTGATTTTTGGCTGCTGGGTTTTCTCCTCCTTGCTGCCATACCTACACTTTCCTTCGTTGGACTTGATCTCTAGATAAAATTCCTTTTTCACCTTTACTGAGATCCCTTTGAATCACAGTCTTTCATGACTCAAGCACTTGAGCAAAAGTCCTTTGCTCTTGTCCTTGATCCCCTTGAGTCACAGTGCTTCGTGACTCAAGCACTTGAGCAAAAATCCTTTGCTCTTCAAGTGGATGATCCCCTTGAGTCACATTCCTTCGTGACTCAAGCACTTGAGAAAAAGTCCTTCTTTGCTCTTCATGTGGATATGTTTCTCCTTCACCTAGCCTGCCTTTTATAATCTTGAGTTATGACCGAATCAAACATAACCCTAATCCCCAAAGTGATTGACAGTTGAGAGTAGATCTCAACTCACTTGAGATCAATGGCTCAGATTCATTTAATTCACTAATGCTAATAACTTTAACATTTCATTAAATTAAACTCACTTTAATTATAAAAGCACTTTACTTTAATAATTCATTTAATTAAAATAAATAACTAAGGTTGAAGGATTTGGACAACTTCCACACGTCTAGACACTTACATCCGTGCGGAAGTACTTGTTTGATGCTACAAACATCAACACTCCCACTTAGTGAGGAAGGTACTTCTGAAAGGGCCACCTAGAATCAACTTCCCCTCTGGTCTTGGCACAATGTCCCACACATCATCTTGCACCATGGAATCCAACCAAATCTCCTGGTCTGCTTCTTCGTGAACACGGGAATACTCAGAATCAATGATGCTACTCATTAGCGCCATATAGTTCGGAAACTTCCTTGGAGGCCTGCTCTCCCTGACAGTGCTCCTAGGAGCCTCAACATGTTCCTGAGCATCCTTCAATGTCTGCGTAAACCACATGGGTTGACAGAGTTGGAAGGGGCTAACTACTCCTCCCCACCTGAAGGTTGACTCCCTGAACTCGAAGCTTCTGAGTGTTGTTCTCCCTTCAGAGCCTCTTGCTCCTCGTCCTTTGTTACTGGTACATATAACACATCTTGGGCTTCCAACAAACCACATGACTCAAGCTGGAACAAAATAGTTCCCTCACCCTTCACTGCATACTTGGCATCATCACCAAGCTCCATATGAATCCCTCAGTCCTCCATCAGATGACTGAATAGCTCCTGTGCTTCATCCAACTTGTCTTCAAGCTTGAGACTGGCTACTGCCATTTTTCATATTTGAACTGTCGGAAAAATGTGCCTTGTCCTTTAGGCACAATAAATTGAAGAATTTGTACTTAGTCCTTAAAGCATCCACAAAACCCTTAATACCGAGGTTTCAAATTTGTTGGTTTATAGATCTCCGTGCAGATCTAACAGATCTACTACAAAAACTGTTGTGTATCTGAAGTTGTCTCCCTCTCAGAGTGCAAGATCTGAAACCATGTTAAAGTGATCACGCTTTGATACCATTGTGAAAAATATCACTATCCCTAGCACCTAGATATGTAACTACCTTGTGTTTTTTCTTGTTGATAAATAAATTACAACACAAAATAAAATATGTTGTCTGGAAATTAAAATAGCGGAAGAAAAATATGGAAACTAAACTTCACACAACACATAGAAATTCTGCCCCTCAAATAAACTTTTCATTAGATAATGATTGCGAGCTTACAAGGGATCCCTTACTGGGAAAATGTCCCACTGATTAAAAATACAAATATAGCAAACCTGACAACTCAAGTCCTGAAAAAACCCTCTGTTTATTTGTCCTTGATCTTTCTGCTGGACACTCAGATCTACACTAGATCTTCCTGCTGGTACCTCAGATATGCTAGATATATCTGCTGATACCTCAGATCTTCACTAGATCTATCCACTGGTACCTTAGCTTTGCACTAGATCTATTCGCCAGTACCTCAGATCTACTAGATTTGCCTGCTGGTACCTCAAATCTGCTACATCTGTTCGTTGATACCTCATATCTGCACTAGATCTATCTGGTGGTACCTCAGATTTGCTAGATCTTCTCACTGATACCTCAGATCTGTTAGATGTTCATGTTGGTACCTTAGATCTGCACTAGATTTGTGTTGGTACCTCATATCTACTAGATCTATCCAGAAATCTGCCCTTTGTTTTTTGGCTGCTAGGTTTTCTCCTCCTTGCTGCACTACCTGCACTTTCCTCCTTTGGACTTGATCTCTAGATGAAATTCCTTCTTCACCTTTGTTGAGATCCCCTTGAATCACAGTGCTTCGTGACTCAAGCACTTGAACAAAAGTCCTTCTTTATTCTTGTCCGTAATCGCCTTGAGTCACAGTCCTTCGTGACTCAAGCACTTGAGCAAAAGTACTTTTCTCTTCAAGTGGATGATCCCCTTGAGTCACAGTACTGCGTGACTCAAGCACTTGAGCAAAAGTCCTTCTTTGCTCTTCATGTGGATATGTTTATCCTTCACCTAGTCTTGCTTTTATAATCTTGAGTTATGACCGAATCGAACATAACCTTAATCTCCAAAGTGACTAACTGTTGAGATTAGATCTCAACTCACTTGAGATAAATGGCTAAGATTCATTTAATTCACTAATGCTCATAACTTTAGCATTTCATTAAATTAAACTCACTTTAATTATAAAAACACTTTACTTTAATAATTCCTTTAATTAAAGTAAATTACCAAGGTTAAAGGATTTGGACGACTTCCACACATCTAGACACTTAGACCTGTGCGGAAGTATCTATCCGATGCTACAAACATCAACAAAATCATGGCCTTAGCAGCCTCGATGTTGGATCGACTCTTCCACTCTACAACCCCATTCTACTGTGGGTTGTATGGAACATTGAGCTCCCTCTTGGTTCTTTCCTCCTTGTAGAAACCATCAAACTCATTGGAGGTATATTCACCTGCATTTTTTGATCTCAAGATTTTGATCTTCTTCCTTGCTTGGTTTTCAACTAGAGCTTCAAACTCCTGAAACCTGTTAAATATCTCGTCCTTGGTCTTTAGGAAGAAGATTCAAATTTTGCGAGACAATTCATCAATGAAGGAAACATAGTACATGCTTCTTGAAATTGATGCTACTGACATTAGTCTACAAACATTTGAATGCACTAGGTCTAGAATCTCCTTAGATATATGCTTGCTGATTGGGAAAGGAACCTTGGCATGCTTGCCAAGCGTGCACCCTTTGCATACTCCATGTTGCTTAATACTGAACTTTGGAAGACCTGTGACTATCTCTCTCATAATAGGAAATGATCTATGATGCAGGTGTCGCATCCTCTTGTGCCACAACTTGCACAAGATGTCACAGTCATGAACTAGGGCTTGAATAGGTTCATTCTACAACTTGTAAAGATTAGTTTGTCTAACCCCTATTGCTTGAGGTATATTTGGGCTAGATTCCTTGGGTTTGATGAGGACCTACTAGTTCTTGAACTCCACAACATAGCTCTTATCCTCCATAACTGAAATTGAAAGCAAGTTCTTTCTGAGACCTGGAACAAACAAGACATCGTCAAAATCTAAAGAGTTACCTGACTTGAGTTGGAAAGGAATAATACCTGCTCCTTCTACTGGGTACTTGGCATCATCACCAAGCTCAACCTGTACTCTTGAGTCCTGCTTTGTTGCACTAGAAAATAACTGCCAAGTTTATGTCATATGATGAGACGCCCACTATCCAGATACCATGCATTCCTAAGAATCGTGTTGGTAGAAGGGAAAGATATCATTGAGAAATCCTTCTCGAACTTGGTAGCAAAATCGTTCATATGAGTTTTTGTGGAGGCTCCTATCTGCTTCTGTTGTTGCTTCCCTTTACCCTTCTTCTTATTTGGACACTATAATTCATAATGACTGTGCTTATGACAAATGAAGCACTTGATTTTATTCAAGTCCTTCTTTCTTGTATGTGACGCTGATTCCTCACTCTTTCCCTTAACCTTGCTGGGTCCTTTATGTTTGCCCTTATTTGTCGAACTAAATAGGGCTAGGTTCTCATCACCACCCTTCTTGCTGGCCTTTGCCTCCATCCGAGTCTCCTCCTGGAGACGGTCATCCCACAACCTTTTAAAGATAGGAAGGTTCTCATGAGCACAAATACCTTTGACAAATGGTTCCCATGAAGATGGAAATCCATTCAGTGCCATGTTCACTAGCTCTGCATCTGCAACCTTCTCCCCAATTGCTGCAAGTTGATAAAGAATCTGTGTGACCTGTTGATTTTTCAATAAGCAAGGTTAAGCATGAAGTTCATTCCATTTTAGCATTTAACTTAACCATAACCAATAATGTTGCAGCAACCAAGATCACAAGAAGAAACACCATGCACAAGAACACAAGAAGTATCCTGGGAAACCCTTCTCAACAAGGGAAGAAAACCCAGCCAAAATCCTTTGCTATATTCTTAAAGAGAAAGACCTTCACCACCAAGAAAACCTAGCACACAAGAGGGTGCTTGCAAACCCTAGAAGACTAGCGCCCAAGAGAGGTGCGCACTTTTCCCAAGAAGGTTTACTTGCTGAAATTTCCAAAACACACACAAAGATATGATTCCTCAATGGGGAATTTACCTTTACTTATATTAGACTTGACCTGTCAACATAAGTGTCTATTGGCACAATAGGGCCGACCTCTCTATCTTATAATATAATTAATATGAACCAGATTAATTATCTTTTACATTAATTATCAATCACATTAAGGTGGGGTTGGCCTGTACCCTTTAAATTACAATTAGGGTTATAGGCATGTCTGACTCTTGAACAATATAGCAAGGGATCTCATACACCCACTAGTGCTCAACCACTAGGGGCACATCCATAGGGATGTCCATATCTCTGGCTCACTGCATTACACAGAGGAACCACTTCTTCACTAGTGCTCAGCCACTAGGATCACGTTCACTTGTGCTCATCCACAAGCACGTCCACTCAACATATATTCTTTCCCACTGCATTACACAGGAGAGTCATCTGGAGTTTCTCATCAACTCTCTGCTCAGAGGAGGCTAATACATCATCTTCATTTCTATCTCATGACGATGCACCCAACACTTTGGGATTTCACACGTTCACCTTGTGCTCAACCATAGGCACGTCCAACTCTACAGATCTCCTTTCTCACTGCGTTACATAGGAGAATCATCTGAAGTTCTTCTCAACTCTCTGTAAGGAGGAGGCCATCTCTACGTTCTAGCTCTGTCTCAGATAGGAACCACACACCCCTCTCAGGGGCTCTCTCTCAGGTTTGTGTCCTGGAGAATGTCTCACATAGCTGCAATCTAGGGAGGCATTCTTCATCATGCCAAGTCTCACACGAATGTATTTTTAACTTTGTCTTGGTTGTAGTTATCAACACTCCCTCTCAATTAGGGAGGTATCCTTCACCAAGCTAATTTGGTGAATATGTCTGCAATCTGCTCATGTGTAGGAAGGTACTGCAAGTGTACTATTTCCTGTCCATCATGTCTCTGATATAATGATATTTTATCTCAACATTTTTCGATCCATCATGAAACACTAGGTTCTCAAGGAGCTTTACACACAACTATGGTTATCATCATAGGATCCATCTCATGATCAAGTAAATTTGTCAAAAGTTTATGAAGCCGCACTACTTCGCACACTCAATGATATATACTCTGCTTCTGTGGTATTCAAGGCCATAGAGATTTGTTTCCTGCTGCACCAGGAAACCATAACAACCTTCACGGTAAAACAACAACCGAATGTTCTCTTCCAGTCTACTGTACTCTCTGCTCAATCTGTATCGACATATCCTGCAAACTCAAGTTAAAACTGGAGGCATATCTCAATCCATATCCAACTGTGCCTCATATATATCTCAATACATGCTTTATTGCTGTCTCAACAGACTCATGGATTGACTAAGCACATTCACTGCATAGCTTGAATCAGGTCTGGTGTTAACCAGATACATCAATCATCCAATCAACTGTGGATCAATCTCGTCTAAATCATCATCATTCATTTTCTTCAAATCCATCACGGTGGTTTTGCATTTTGTCATACTGAACTTCTTTAATATTCCCACTGTATGTTTTCCTTGACTTAGGAAAATCTCATCGGTCCTCTGTCATACTTCTTGTCCCAAGAAGTGGTGCATCGTACTCATATCCTTCATCTTGAAATCAGAAGTCAAAGCTTAATTGTATCCAACAACAAGGCTTTCTAAATAATTCATGAAAATCAGGCTCTCGTCACCAATACTGTAATAATATAGGTTTGGATCAGCAACACTTTTGCTGAAACCCAAACTCATCAAGAATTCATCCATTTGATATAGTTTCCAACTCATAGATGGTAGTACAGATGGAAGTGTATTGGGCTTAGTGGATCAAGTGTCTCATCATAAACAACTCTCTTTGTTTGTGAGAAACCTCTGGCTATAGATCTCGCTTTGTATTTCTTGACACTTCCATTAGCTACATGCTTGATCTTATAGATCCACTTGGAAGTCATCACAGACTTCCCTTCTGGTCTCTGAACAATATCTTATACATCATTCTTTTAAGATATACTGGTATTCTTCTGTTATGGCATCTTGCCATACCTGTTCTCTTGTTGCTTCTCTATGAAAAGAAGGATAAGAATCAATGATGTGGCTCATGGATGAAGAGTAGTTCGAAAAATCTCTTTGTTCTCTCGGGATGTGCCTTGAGAGGCTTGTATGTTTCTCTGTGTTGAAATAATGTAACTGTAAAGAGTATTCTTATTATTATTGATATATTATTCATAGGATCAATCCCCATTGAGGATTGATCATGTCGGTTATTGTAATAGGACCAAATCCCCTTTTGCGGATTGGTCAAAAGACAATTGTAATAGGCAGAATAAGAAGTCG
>SNQJ01S0041080.1:51724-88480 GCA_010110895.2 Picea sitchensis
CCCCTTTTGCGGATTGGTCAAAAGACAATTGTAATAGGCAGAATAAGAAGTTGGCCCCATCAGTTATTAAAGAGACCCAGAAATATAATAAAGGTGGGTTTACCCACCTAGTTTGAGAAGTCGGCCCTGCCAGTGAAGAGACACTTCACACGTGCCAGACTTGTATAAATAAAGGAGGCTAGCGCCTCACTTAGATATAACTCACTTGCTCAGTTTGAGAGACAAGTTCTGATATGTTACCGGCAAAGGAGAAGAGAGAGTGGCCCATATCTAGGAGAGGACTTTCTGTATTAGCATAAGAGATCTCTTGGCATTGTATTGGCTATCTATATTAAGGAAGTTTTGTTGGGTTTTCTTCCCCTAGAGGGTGTCCCAGGATAAATGTTGTGTCTCTTGTGATTGTGTATTTCTCAGTGATCTTGGATTATGCTATTGTTATCTAATGAAATGCAAACATCTATAATAATGGCTTAAACATTAACACTCTGCCTCCTGCAGAGTGAGCCTAGGTAGGCCTTTTATGCCCTACTGCAATATCTCCGAACATATCAACTGGAGCAACTAGATCAACTGGAATAATGTCTGTCTCCCTCTGAATTGTTGAAGGGGGATAAGGTATTGTCTCACTGTCAATCTCCATCTGAGATTCTCTGGATCTTTGAAAGGCTATCTCTTCTTCAGGGACAACATCTCTGCTTGTCTCAACCTATCTCCAACCAGGGATGTTGATCTGGAATGTCTTCGAAGATTCACTGTTATCCTATAAACGTATCCTTTCTCCCTGAAGGGTCTAGCTCGGACATCTTCTCTTTGGGTACATGAAAATACACTGGGCACCCAAATATCCTGAAGTGTTCAATCTAAGGCTTCACTCTGGTGAAGGCTTCTTCGGGAGTTATGTTGTTCAAAGTCTAGTGAAGACTCTTGTTTTGAACATATACTGTGTCAGGCATGCTTCTGCTCATAGAATCATAGAAAGATTTTGATTATGCATTATTGCATTGGTTGTCTCAATGATGGTTCTATTCTTCCTCTTTCTCAAATAGTTTTGACTTCCTTTGAGTCAAGTGGCTGCCTCTGAAGGATAAACATCTTCCTTGATTGTTAACCTATCTGGAACAAGAAAACAAGAGGAACCAAAACAAGAATATCTTCTAAAGGAGAATAATGAGTACATCTCTAGAATCAAAACAATTTAAGGATTGTTGTCATAGCTACAACACCTACTTGTAATGTAGCAAACTTTAGAAATATGGGTTAGAGGAATGACAATTAAAACAATCAAACCTAGAGTCTTCACTTCCAGTGCGTTGTTCCTCTGAATGCACTGAGATCCCTCTGGATCCATGACTTCAGCAAAAGGTTCCTTCCTCCTGCAAATTCCCTCATGAAAATGATACAAATAAAATATATATAGGTGCATACCTGAGGGTGCTGATATGATTTCTCCAATGGCACCTGGGTGATCTCTGTCCTCTTGACATCTTCATGAAGAGTGTAGTCATAGTGTCACCTTTTTGTATCACCCACAATAAGCCTTCCTCTGAAGTCTTGTCTTCCAGGAACTTGAATTTGCTTGATCCATCAAGCTTATCTTCCATCATAGTTCTGTTCATCATAATTTTAGATTCTTCACAAACCCTTGTCAACTGGGCTAGAAAACCTAACGGCTAGGCTAGGCTAGCACTTTTAGGTTTTGTTGGACTTATGACTGCCAACATTAAGCCTTTGAAAGATAGGAGAACACTGGTGAGCTGAAGAGCTCCTTCAATGAGTTGTAGAAAACCTAATTCTAAAATTTCTGCAGAAATTAGCGAAAGCCTAGAATCCCTAGGGCCAAAATTTCAAAATGCTCGAAATTTCACTCTGAGAGTCTCTGGAGGAGGCCGTACTCTCCTATGCAAAAATTAGCCCCAACATTCAAGTATTAAGGGCTAAAACACCTAAAAAAGGATGGGTTGTAGGGATTTTTTGGAAACCCTAGGAGGGCCATATGGTTCTGCAGAAAAGAGGGGAGACTGGTAGATGCTTGTGCAATGGGTTCTTCAAGACCTATGCTCTGAAACAATGTTGATTTTTCAATAAGAAAGGTTAAGCATGAAGTTCATTCCATTTTAGCATTTAACTTAACCATAACCAATAATGTTGCAGCAACAAAGATCACAAGAAGAAACACCGTGCACAAGAACACAAGAAGTATCCTGGGAAACCCTTCTCAACAAGGGAAGAAAACCCAACCAAAATCCTTTGCTATATTCTTCAAGAGAAAGACCTTCACCACCAAGAAAACCTAGCACACAAGAGGGTGCTTGCAAAACCTAGAAGACCTGTGCCCAAGAGAGGTGCGCACTTTTCCCAAGAAGGTGTACTTGCTGAAATTTCCAAAACACACACAAAGATATGATTCCTCAATGGGGAATTTACCTTTACTTATATTAGACTTGACCTGTCAACATAAGTGTTTATTGGCACAACATGGCCGATCTCTCTATCTTATAATATAATTAATATGAACCAGATTAATTATCTTTTACATTAATTACCAATCACATTAAGGTGGGGCCGACCTGTACCCTTTACATTACAATTAGGGTTATAGTTAGGTCTGACTCTTGAACAATATAGCAAGGGATCTCATACACTCACTGGTGCTCAGCCACTAGGGGCACATCCATAGGGATGTCCATATCTCTGGCTCACTGCATTACACAGAAGAACCACTTCTTCACTAGTGCTCAGCCACTAGGATCATGTTCACCCGTGCTCGTCCACAAGCACGTCCACTCAATAGATCTTCTTTCCCACTGCATTACACAGGAGAGTCATCTGGAGTTTCTCATCAACTCTATGCTCAGAGGAGGCTAATACATCATCTTCATTTCTGTCTCATGACGATGCACCCAACACTTTGGGATTTCACATATTCACCTTGTGCTCAACCACAGGCACATCCAACTCTGCAGATCTCCTTTCTCACTGCGTTACATAGGAGAATCATTTGGAGTTCTTCTCAACTCTCTGTAAGGAGGAGGCCATCTCTACGTTCCAGCTTTATCTCAGATAGGAACCACACACCCCTCTTAGGGGCTCTCTCTCAGGTTTGTGTCTTGGAGAATGTCTCACATAGCTGCAATCATCAACATGACCTTCATAAGGTAACCGGTGACTGAATCTGATGTGGTCATTGTTATCTCTTAGACACTCCCTGAAGGAAAAGCCCAACCTTTAATGCAAGGGAAAGCCTAAGGAAACTATTAAGTGGGTCACTAGCTGTCACCCATATGGCTCACTTCTCACTTAAGGCTAGGAAAGACCGAGACAAGGGGGTAATCCCATGTAATAGAATCAAGTCCTATCGTTATAATTTTGAAAGGTAAGTTAAGCAAGGACTAGATATGGTATCATAGAGCACACTCCTATAAAAACTAGGCAATCAACAAGAAAACTAGTTGTTGAAATGACCTTTCGAAAGTCAAACCTCTAGGGGATGTCAAGTCCCCAAAGTCTGGCTAGTGAAGGTATGAGAAGAAGTTATGTAACCTATTTGCAACGTTCACCTAGGGTGCAAGTACCCCCACACAAAAGAGCACCCTCCCTAGGAGCCGAAACGACGATTATTTATTTGCCTTAGGTGCCTCTCGTATTTCCCCCCTGCAATCACCTTTGTAGTTTTCCTAGGATAGACCACTAGAGTTACCACTTTACATTCAACTACCGGGCGAAACAGTTGTGGGTTGGACCACACGTATGGGCAGGGAAACGAAGCCCAGAATTTTGAATGTGATTCCACCCAGGGGGCCTCCCACTTCGAAATCCCTGTACATGTAGTAGTTTAGGTGATCTCACAAACACTAGAACAAGCATAGAGGGGATATCTTCCCCACCTGTTCTAAGTGCAACTTCGTGCTTAACTGCTGCGTTAGAGGAGCTTTCTCGACACCTCCTACTACTATTGGATTTTACACTCCCTAACAACTTCTAGTTGGTTGTATGGCGTTGGAGAATTTACTCTCCACCCTTCACCAAGGCCCTATGTCCTAGTCTAAATATTGGTTCGTTATAAACACAAAATGTCTAATCAAATTTAGCTTAATGTTTATTTGAGGTTGTTAATTACTCAGGGGTGTTGTCTTGATGTTCTTTGTGAAAAGCAATGCTTCTTTGATGTTTATATGTGTAAAGTTCTTTTACAATGTTCAATGAAGCATATATGACATAATCAACTGTTTTGCCAATAAGTTATTCACAACAAACTAATGATCTAACCAAGAGAAGAGTATGTAAGTTATACAATGCAAAGTTTGCAAAACACTTCCTTAAATTTGCTGAGCTCATAAAACATTCACCATATGTCCTCTATCTCCCTTCAATCACAGCCATTCAATAATACTTGCAAGGTGTAAACAAATCCAAAAGATTATGCAGGCTACAAGGACTAGTTCAATCAAGATAAAATATGTGCAATTCTTTTCACATGAAATCTTCAAGGATGACGAATGATGAAGGATCTAAGTGTTGAGAAAATACTAGTTTGAGTGTTGCTCTAGTTTGAAAGATTGTTCGCAAGTTTGTATCAACATGTCAACGCACCATCAATTGTCATTTAGGATCAAAATGTGTAACGAGAATCAATGCCAATCTATTTCGACTTCAAGAACACAACATTTGCACCCATTCATCAATTAATCAACCTTAACCATGGAAGCAATTAATGCAGTTTGCAAGTCTGTCCAAACAATTAATTCTGCAATGAAGGATAGTAAAGAATCAAATGTGTGTGATATAAGATTCAATAGTGAAATTTGGGCGGTTCTAAAGTGTCAATGTTTTGTTGCATGTGATGTTTAATAGGGCATATACAGAATATAGAAACAATTACTTTATCAATGCCTTCCAAAAATTTCAGTAAGCCAATATGCAACAAACTAATGGTAACGAGATATCCAATAAAAAGCTCGCAAAAACCTTAATTCACCATCCATTATCAACAAACCACTTCATTCCGATGAACCTTTTAAAAGAAATTCAAAGTTAGATATATCAACTGCAGTTTCAACTTTCTAGTGCATGACAAATGCCTTCTTATGTTGGTTAACATGTTGAAGTGATTACATCTACTACAGTACAGGTCATTTCATGTTGTAGTGAATATAAGATCTTGAAGCCTCAGGAAATTTATCCAAATGTGATGTCAGTGACTTTTTCTGCAGTGGATTGATACACCAGTGTTAACATTTAACCTTTGTTCTGTACCAAGACTAAAACACAGCATCAAATCATGCAAACAAGTTAATGGGTTGAACAATATTTCAGTCTATCCATGATATGGCATCCTTATGTTGACAAACATGTACTGTAAAATATATAGCAAAGTCACTGCTGTGGTAATTTGGAGATTTGACCAAACAACACCAAATCCAAGGTTCAGATTGCAGAGACAGTTATATGATAAAATAGTTTTGGACCATAAATGTACAGATTGATTGAGATAGGCGAATTTTCAAAATTTAGGTCACTCAAGATATTTGGCTAGGCTCGTAATATGGCAATCAAACCAAACTAGACAAATCAACCAACAATGCCTTTAGTAACTTTTTCGAATCAGCACCTTCGTGAACTACATACCCTGCAGTTATGAGACTCAAATTCGGTCATCAGCTCACCCTTTACGGGAATGGTTAGAGCCTTGGATCATATGGTGATGATGTTCAAGGAAAATCTAGCCGTGAATATATGCTTCATTGAACATTGTAAAAGAACTTTACACGTATAAGCATCAAAGAAGCATTGCTTTTCACAAAGCACATCAAGACAACACCCCTGAGTAATTAACAACCTCAAATAAACATTAAGCTAAAATTGATTAGACATTTTATGTTTATAGCGAACCAACATTTAGACTAGGACATAGGGCCTTGGTGTAGGGTGGAGATAAGATAAGATAAGAAAATTTTATTAATGTCCGACTAATGACCACAAAAGTAGGTCAAAGGGACTGTTGAATACAATGATGTCATTACAAAGCAGGAGTACCGAACGGTCCCCTATAAAGGCAAGATGCAAAAAGAGAAATGAAAGTAAATCGAAATAAGTAAATTCTCTAAGGCCATAAAACCAACTAGAAGTTGTTAGGGAGTGTAAAATCCAATAGTAGCAGGAGATGCCGGGAAAGCTCCTAACACATGAGTTAAGAATGAGGTTGCGCTTAGAGAAAGTGGGGAAAATATCCCCTCTCCACTTGTTTTGTTGTTTGTGAGATCACTTGGACTACTACGTGTACAAGGATTCGAGAAGTGGGAGGCCCACTGGGTGGAATCACTTTTGGGATTTCGGGCTTTGTTTCCTTGTCCATACGTGTGGTCCAACCCATGACTTTTTTGCCCGGTTGCTGGATGTGAAGTGGTAACTCTAGTGGTCTGTCCTAGGAAAACTACAAAGGTGACTGTGGGGGGGTAATACCCGTGGTACATGAGGCAGACAAGTAATCGCTGTTTCATCTCCTAGGGAGGGTGCTCTTCTGCGTGGGGGTACTTGCACCCTAGGTGAACGTTGTGAGCAGACTACCGTAACTGTTTCTCATACCTTCGCTAGCTAGCCTTTGGGGACTTGACATCCCCCATAGGTTTGACTTTCGGAAGGCCATTTCAACAACTGGTTTGCTTGCTGATTGCCCAGATTTTATAGGCGTGCTCTATGATACCGTATCTAGTCCTTGCTTAACTTACCTTTCAAAACTATAACGATAGGACTTGATTTGATTACGTGGGATTCCCTCTTTGGCTCGGTCTTTCCTAGCCTAAAGTGAGAGTGAGTCATATAGGTGACAGCTAGGGACCCACTTAATAGTTTCCTTAGGCTTTCCCTCGCACTAAAGGTTGGGATTTTCATTTAGGGAGTGTCTGAGAGATAGCAGTCATTTCTATGGATTTGAGTTTGTTTCGCAATATCATCTCTCTGTTTATGTTCTCACTTTGGTAGAGACCAGCTAGTGCATCGAACATCTCCTTTGCAGTTTTCTTCAAAGATATATGAGGGATCAAATGATCCTTTATGGCATCCATGATCATCTGCTTGGCCTTCACTTCCTTCTTGTGAGCTTCCAATTGCTGTGGATCTGTAGGTGAAGGCACAACATCCTTGACAATATCCTAGAGATCATTCTCCTCTAATAAGAGTGTAATCCTCTCTTTCCATGACAGGAAATTTGAGGCACCATCTAGTCCATCCTTGAATCTGACGCTAACTGAGGCCATTATCTCACACACAAACCCCCAGATTTGAAGGTTAGTCTTTTAAAAAATATTGAAACCCTCTAACTGCTGGTCCTTCTTTCTGGCAGTTGATTTACTGCTGTAAACCCATGAGAATCTCAATTAGAGAAATAACTCTGATATCATGTAAATTTTAAAGCCTAGGTGACTGCTGTTCTAGTGTTCTCTTATTAATTATAACTCAAAACAGAATTGATTTAACACCAGAAAATTAAATTTCTGAACATTGCATCAATCACACAATGCTGAAAAATGAATAGCAAAAGAAATAAAATACATACACACGGATTTTTCTTTCTAATCAGCTTTTCATTCCTTTGATCAAAGCTTACAAGGTGATCTCTGCAGCTTGCTTGAACAAGAAACTGTATGGTCAACAAAATCTCCTAAATCTGAAGTGTACGGCCTGTGTAGGAAAGGACTGCTACAACAATATGGTACAACAGTGCGGCCTGTTTTTTCCCTGCCAGTTCTGAATGGAAGATTGCTCTTCCTCTCTTCTCAACGCTGAAGCACACTTAAGCGATCACAGAAGATAAAGTATGGGCTGTAAATCTGCAGGTGTATGGCCTGTGCATGGAAAAGATTGCTACAACAGTGTATGGTCTGCTATACTTGCTAGTCACTTCAGTAATCTGCTCTTCTTCTCGTTAAATGCGCTTTGCCCTCTTCCAGCTCTTTTGCCCTCTTCTCCTATGAGATCGACCTCTCTTCTCTTGTCCACTTTATGTTTTGAAAGAAAAACTAATCTCCTCAATCCTAGCTACCACCTATCTCAATCTTGAGATGTACTACCAAGATTAGATCCTAATTTAAGTCACTAATGTTCTAGAACTTCTAGAACATTTAATTTAGATCCCTAAGATTAAGTCTACTTCAAAACATTAGACTTTCACTTTTATTTTTTTATGTGAAATTACAAGATGGAATTAGTGATCACTTTTCCAAGGTGGTCACCAAAGAAAGGTTTTGAATCACTTCCTGCACAATCACACTGAAACCTGTGCAAGAAGTTCCTCTTCGAGCAACATTTCTCAACATTTGTATCACCTTTTTCCTGTGAAACCTTGGGAGATAGTATGCCTTGCTTTAGTGGTAGTGGTTGAAGTGCCACTTGACAAAAACCTACACCAATTAGCTTGACACCAAAATGGCTAAATAGGGATTCCTTGTGGGGTATTGCGATTTGATCATCTATAGACACTAGACTTGATCCAATACCAGAAAATACTTGTTTAAGTTTGATGACTGTTCGCTTTGTCTGCTTGTTGATTTGGTGTTGCTTAGTTGTCAGTTACATGATTCCAACCCAGTTAATTGTCATAAAAGATTGTAAGACATGCATTTAACTTGGTCAGTTATCCATTGACAATTTCTTGTTTTTAAATCATTCTGGAATGCCTTATTAAATATTTAGATTTTGAGACACTTTCATCACTTTTAATTGCTAAGCATCATAATAACAAAAAGGCATTCTGCTTATATTATTATCTGATTGTTTGGAATCAATATATCTTATGGTGCTTTATCTTTATGGATCTTGAATGTTCCATGGCTTTTCGTAGAGTTGTTGATCTACTGAGTTTTACACATTTAAGGGATAGAGCTACACAACTAGGTGAAAATTTAAAAGAGATTCTATTTTGGCCTCCATTTTCTTTGTCAGCAGACCCTAAAATCTTTCCTAATAATTGCTTCAACGTTTAATCTCCTAGCCAAGTTTTTTGTGATGGTGACTTCCTTCCCTCCATTGAATATATGATTATATAGATGTTGTTGTTGTTGCAGGCATGGTAAGGTATCACTTCTATAGATAGTTTGTCAGTAGAATGCTTCTTGAAGATAGACATATTTGTTGCCTTACTCTAGCTCAACAACCTGTTTTTTGGTCAAGTCATTTTTTTATGCTGATTTTCTACCTTCTGTTAGGCATTTAAATTCTCGGATCTTGAGACCAACAAAAGATGCACTTCTACTAGTCCTAGAAGAAGCATTGACAAACTTATATGGGCTAGTTGGAGGAGCTTTGTTGATAGACCTGATTGATTTCAATGTGGAGACTGGGATTGCAACTTTACGCTGTAGAAAGAGGTCTGTACTGTTCAAACTTCATAGTCTGTTTTTAAATTTAAATATTGAGCATGTTAGGTATGTGCTGTGAAAGTGAATGCTAGCTAGGCACACTGGTCAAGAGATGATGATCATGATGTGGCCAAATGTGCAGTAGTTTATAAGCTGATGTAGTTTTGGAGGACTTAGCTTTTACATTTGTTTGTTTGGGTATGGATAGTCATGGATGTTGCTATTGTACAGAAGAAGCATCTGACCATTTACAGTTGTTTACAAAGGATTCCCCAATTACTCTTTCTTTGAGTTAATCTGTAGTTTATCTAAAAGTCTTTTTTCCCCACAGTGATGAGCGACTCATTTGGGCTGCAGCAGCATTTGTGACCAAGTTCAATGATGCTCCATGCCAGCTCAAGGTGTTGGAAGTATCTCCTACCCTTGTGCCTCATGTGGAGTTAGATGAATAAGTTTTGGACTCCTAACAATAATTGGGCACAATGGAAGGATATGAATTTTTGTTGCAAATATTAGCAGAAGGTGTTGGGGATATATTTTGCTTAAGTAAAAGTTTGGTGCCAGAGCTAGCAGGCAAGGAAAAGGGCTATATTGTTGTAGAACTTTGTTGCTAGGAAGGTTGATTTAATGAAATATAATTTTTTGTCAATGAAAGAACACCCTCATGCGGTGAGATGTTATAATTTAAATATGTTGTTCTCATCTCAGTTTTTCTGAGGCATATTTGTGACACTTATAATAAATTGAAGCATGATTATGTTTTTGTTTGCTTTTGTTTCCATCTCTTTTTTCTATCATGAAGCTTAGTGAGCATTGGCCATCGAGAGTAACATATGGTCATTTCTAGTTTCCCTTCCAAATGGTAGTGTAACAGCTCTGTTCAATTGACAGACAACATACTTGAATTTGTAATGAATGATAAATTATATGAATATGATGATGTACAATCAGACTTGTGATGGTTTACTTATAGCATTGACTGGTCACGAGTTGAAGAGGTACGTGCCTCTTCGTCTTTTATTAATTTTATTAAATTATTATTATTATGTATTATAACTAATTATAATTATGTTCATAACATATGTATTATAATTAATTATAATTATGTTCATCACATAGCCATCCCCTTAAAATTTGCTTTGTCCTCAAAGCAAGGCTAGTGGTGGGTATTGTCGGTGAAAATGTTCTGAATCCTGTGATGAATCTTCTTCTGGAAGGTTTTTCCATTTGATAAGATATTCCTTAATAGTTCTGGAACGTAACACCTTTTCCTTTGTGGCAAGAATACCTTCTGGTTCTAAAATAATTCTCCCTCCATCATCGAATTCCAGTATTTCTGTTTGAACTGGTTGGGCTTGTCCTAGCACCCTTTTGAGACATGAGACGTGGAATACATTATGGATGCGATAGTTGTCTGACAATTCCAATCCATAAGCTACTTTGCTAATTTTTTTGTTAATTTGAAAGGGTCCATAGAATTTAGGAGCTAGTTTGTTCTTCCCTTGTTGCTTAAGGGATAATTGTTTGTAGGCTTGGAGTCTTACAAATACCCAATGGCCTTCTTCGAACAATCTTTCTGTTCTATGTTGATCAGCTAGTTGTTTCATTCGATTACAAGTTGTTGCTAAATTTTCTTTTAATATTTTGATGATTTTTTGTTCTTCCTCTAGTTGATTCTTTACTGCTTGGACCTTAGTGTCAATCAGTGCAAACTATTTCCATTTGGATGGTTCATAACTGTTGATTTGGTACCTGAGGAGGTGTTCCCCATGTGTTATCCCTTCTTAGCACATGTGGGAGAGACATTTGCCTTTGTCCTATGTACTTTATGTTCTATTTTGTACTTGACTTTGGTTAAAGTGCAAAATGTCACTTTATTAAAGTGAACGCATTAAATCCACTCGTTTTGGATGGGACATAAAGTGACTTAAGGAATTAAACAAAGTGGGTTATGAGGTCACATTCTTTTGGGTGATCTCAACCCCTTGATTAGGGATGATCTCATCCCTTGGATCTAGGTTTCACTTTTGGTGCCTAAAGGGGACAAATGGCCAAAGGAGGGGCGCATATCTTCATGAGGCTTTTGCTTGTTGAGAGAGGAGCTTTGGAGCTATGGGTTGGGGTTTGATGCATGAGGATCTTGAGGGAGGAGGGCTAACTTTGTGTGTATGGGCAACAAGGGCATCTACCTTCTATTTCTGGAAACTTTCATCTTGGAGGGCACCATATTGTTTATTTATTTCCTTCTTAGAGAGTTCACAGCCATCGAGGCTGAAGATATAGGTTCTGGTTGATCACAGCGGCCGAGGACAGCCATTCTGTGGAGGGATTCAACATCGAGTCTGATTACATTTAAACTTTCAGTCATGCGGTTAGAGAGAAACCACATTTTGGCCTTCTTCTACGGCTTGAGCTTGATAGCTTCACCATCACAGGTTATATTGTACGAGGTTCATTGTTGTATTGTATTAACTGCTTTAGATCTTTGCTATTGAGATATATATACATCATATTCCAAAACTAGTTTTCCCCAGGAAGGTTTTATCCAGGGTCATGTTAAACAAAAATACAATACACATACATTTAGTTCTTTGTTAGGAAGCTCTTATTTTTTGTCCATATTTCAGCATTAAAAAGATAGATAGGTGTCTGTTGTTGTTTGTGGGAAAAGTATATGTAAAATTAAGCTAACATAAAACTACTTACAAGGGCGCAATCATTGAGAGGAAACAACAACCATAACACATCAACAAACAAACTTTTGGGAGGGGCTGTTATAAAACAACAAATTACACATTTATGGCGACAGAAACTTAGTGACTTTGCTTGGTCAAAGGCAGACCAAGAAGTCTTGCTGATGGGACACGGATTTTCTACATGGTATTAGAGCTTGGCTGCTGATTTTTAGGGACAGTTTGGGACTGTTTTGGGACAGTTTTGGACAGCGACATTGTAGCTGCCATATACACTTGTTGAGCAGAAATTTGAGGACAGCCATTGACTCCTTCCGTGGCTGACACTTAGCGAGCCTACTACCCGATGGTATTAGGCTGTTTCTGACACTGATATTTTAGTCTCTTTTCACACCTACGCTGTAGGAGTGAGGCTGAAATTTTGGATCTCTTTTCACACCCACTGGACTGGGAGTGAGGTTCGTTCACATTACCTCTTTTCACACCTGTTTTAGCGGAGGTGGCGTGTGATCCTTAGCAGTAACATCCCGGTTGAGTGTACAGTTAGGCGTGATGACATCTCGAATCACGGAGTTGAATATTAAAACTGGCAGGGATTGCTTAACTGAGTGCTTCTTGGAAGAGCGAATAGTCTTAATCTTGGAGGACCTTCGAGCTATAGGACAGCATAGTCGAAGCGATTTGTTACGGCGATTCTGCGGCGCGCTCGATCTTGGTGGCGAGAATCGGAAGAAGGAACAACAAAAGGCGAAGACGATTCGAGATGAGTCGAATCACATTATTCCCCATGTGAGGAAGGCCATGCATATGAGATGTGGGCAGCTTTGATCAGCCTATACGAGAGCTCGTATGAGAACCGGAAGATGGTTTTTGCATGAGAGACTCAGGAGCATCTGTATGCTCCTGAGTCTCTCATGCATCCGTATGCTCAAGGATGAATCTATTCCATCATTCCTTGCTAGATTCACCCCGATGGAGGCGAGCTTACGGAGCGTCGTTGAGGTGATCCATTAACTCTTTGGTAGGGAGCAAGCTTTGCATGCTTCACCAAACCCGTGAAACAGCGTTCATTCAGTTGTTGCCGGGGAGCATTGCCCGCATGGAAGGATGTGGGATGACTTGGCTGGAGATGGGGTTAGCGTAGGAACCATACGAGTGACGACGAGTGGGCCGAGGTGGAAAGGGATTTATCTTTGGGCAAAGGGCAAGAAGAAGGCAACGCGTGGTAATTACGGCAAAGGTCCCAAAACAGAGGCGGCGGCGAGAGAGTGGAAGGCGGTGAAGTGTGATGAGGCCAGTGGCGTGGCGAGCGGTGGTCATGGCGGTGAGTGAGAGCGAGATATGAGCAAAGTGAAAGTGCTTTGTTTGTAGAAGTTGAGGAGCACTATGCGGAGACTGATTAATGTCGAACAGGAAGAAGAACAAAAATTGAATGACTGACGCGGCTGAGGTATTTCCGGCCTTCGATTTGGAGGAGTATTACCTTTCATGTTTATTCTGATTCGGTTAATTACTCACGGACATCGGTATATAGGCAATGAGGCGTCCCGAAACCACATATTTGGGATTGAAGCACTTCCGGATCACCGAGATCTGATATGAGGACTAATAGACATATCTGGTAGATAGCGAGTTATTACGATTCAGCGGGGTAGGCGGTTCTTTTAGGAGAAGAACTTGCCACCTATTTCGTTCACGAATGTTCTTCGTCCGGGGGATGAAGAAGAACTTGATATCGATTTCCACCCTCGGAGACGAGAGCTTTGAGTTTGTTTATTGGCTCGAGGTATTGATTTATCCTCGAAGAGCTTCTATGGACCTATATACGAAGGATTGGAGTGCGAGGCGGGGAACTGTACAGATTACCGAACTACTTGCGTTGGGGGCCCGGTGGCAACGGCAATGATATTTATAGCGAGTTGTAACGCCATTAGGATGGCCCTTCATCATGGAAGCTCTTAGATGAGAGGTTGTAGCGGGGAGTGCCGGTCGGTCCTGAACATCGGGATGTCTGAGGAATTAATGCGCTTGGCAAATTACATGAGCATCGTTCCAGCCCGGCGATAGTCCGGCGGGGATTACTGGAATTTATTACGGGCGTGTGTGGGCCCATGTCTCGGAAGTCCTTGAGTGGTTGTGAGTATTATCACATTCATAGACGACTACTCAAAGAAGACCTGGATCTATTTCCCTGAAGGCCAAGAGTGATAATGTGACACGGTTCAAAATTCGAAACTCTTGTGGAGAACGGAGCGAAGAAGATCAAGGTCGCTATGGTCGAACAACTTGAGAATATTCCTCGAGCGATTTGTGGATTTACATTACTTGAAGGGCATCCCGAGGGAAAGCCATTACCCTACAATGGCCGAGCAAGGTTGCCGAGGAGGAAGAACCGGGCTATGCAGTGCGGCGGATCTATCATGATCAAAGAGTCTGCTGCTTTATGCCGCGTAGGCGGAGGGCATGTGCTCACTGGATTTATCTGCGGAAACGAGGAGTCTATAGCATTTTGGGGAAGATGACTCTGAGGAGAACTTTCAGGATGAGGAGCCCGATGTTGAGCATATCAGGTTTTTTGGATGTGCTACATTTTCCCATGTCCCCACAGAGAGGAGTACGAAGCTAGACCCCACAACTCGATTCTAGTAGGATACTGGAAGGTGTCAAAGCCTAGGATCTACATTGCATCACTTAGGAGTGTGATTGTGAGCAGAGATGTGAGATTGAGGAGGATAAGGCTTTTGCAATATCTCTTGAGTCAAGATTTGGAGTTGAGGATGATGAAGAGATGCCAGTTGCAGTCTTAGAGGAAGCACAGCCTCAGCAATCAGGTACACCAATATCAGGGGTAACAGGGTCACCATGCACAACTCCATGGTCACAGTCAGAGCAGTTTCAATCAGATGGGGCACAAACTTCAAAGGGAGTACAGACTTCGGGATCGCAGAGTGTTGCAGCGATTCCTGAGGCCATTTCACTTGGGCGAGAGACCTTACTTCTCCATTGACCACTCAGGGAAGAGGAGACCGAGATGGTTTGAGGAGACCGTGAAGGAGGCCATAGAGAATGTAAGCCCAAAGGATCGGAGTTGGAAGCAGAGGAGGCCACCCGGTCAGTTGGGGAGCATGCAGCGCAGTGACTCTTGTCGGGGGGACGGTGAGCGAGAAACATTCTTGAGCAATGGGTCATCGGTGGCGAGAGAGGCCATGTTTGAGGAGTATGATTCTATTGTGTGCAGCGATGTTTGGGATGTGGTTCCGAGGCATGTAGGGAAGTCCGTTGTGACTTCTAGATGGCTATATAAGGCCAAGATTGCTGCAGAAGGCAGCATTGAGAAACCTAAAGGCACCGATTTGTAGCCACGGGGCTACTCTCGAGATTGAAGTCACGATTATTATGAGACCTTTGCACCGGTTGCGAGATACACTTCCATCGGGGCGATTATTGCCGTGCTGTGAGATGGGTTGGCACATTCATCGGATGGATGTTAGGCGTGATCTACGGAACTGGCTTCATTGAGGGAGAGGTGTACATTGAGCAGCCAGGGCTTTGAGGTGAGTGGCAGGGAGACTCGGTGCCAACCGAGAAAGGCACTTATATGGTTTGAAACAAGCTCCCGAGCTTGGTATTCCCGGATTGACACCTATTTGCTTGAGATGGGCTTCGAGGAAAGCGATCTTTGATCAAACCTCTATTTCATCATTAGAGGTGGGGACACACTTATTCTCATTCTATATGTGGATGATTTTACGAACATCCGCGAGGGCAGTCTCATAATGCTTACTGTTGGGACTTGCATGATTTGGAATGAGTGATATTGGGTTGATGCACTATTTTCTGGGCATGGAGGTTTGGCGGAGGATGGTCATATATTTCACCGATTATCGCGGCGGAGAATATTACGAGCAGGTTTGAATGGAGGGACTGCTGCGAGGCCTATATGAAACACCGATGATCCTGTGGAAAAGCTTCGGCGCTTGAATAGCCAGTTAGTGGATATACAGTTTACAGGCGATTGGTCGGTTCAACGTGTATACGGTTAACACCAGAGACGGATATATGTTTTCATAGTGAACACCACCGGCCGATTACATGAGTCGAGCAGGGTATTCCATGATTGGAACTAAAGAAACATGTGTCTTGAGTATCGTGTAGAATGATTGATTATAGCTTAGAACTATCGAAGAGATAGGGTTACATTGGTTGCTACCAGTTGGTAGGCGGAATCTTGTGGCGGCGGAAACACCTGAAGTCTTTGCCGGTTTAAGAAGTCGGACTTGTTTCCACAGTTCGGTAGGAAGCAGTCAGTTACTTTGAGTTCCGCCGAGGCGAGTATATGGCAGCCAGTCAGAACCCGATTGTGAAGGCCATTTGTAGCCATAAGATCTTTGGTTGGGTTGTTTGAGATAGCTCCGACCTTGATTCATTGTGATAATCGGAGCTGCATTAAACTCTCACGAGAATCCGGTGTTTCATGAGTGAAGCATATGAGGATCGAATACCACTTCATCGAGATCGAGGTTGAAGACGTTGACGTTACATTCCGACGGATGTCGGGTTCGCGAATATTCTCGCAAAGACTACGCCGCGGGGCAAACATGTCTTCTTGGAGACAAGATGGGCTTGGTGAGGAACACCTTCCCTCGATAAGAAGTGTTGATTGGTACGAGGAGGTGTTCCCCATGTGTTATCCTTCCTTAGCTTTATGTGGAGACATTTAACGCTGTCCTATGTACTTTATGTTCTATTTTTGTACTTGACTTTGGTTAAAAGTGCAAATGTCACTTTTTTGGTAAAGTGAACATTAAATCACGCGTTTTGGATGGGACATAAAGTGACTTAGAATTAAACAAAAAGTGGGTTATGAGGTCACACATTCTCTTTGGGTGATCTCAACCCTTGATTAGAGATGATCTCATCCCTTGGATCAGATTTGGAGTTTTGGATGCCTAAAGAGGCGAGGCAAGAAGGCATATCTTCTTGAGGCTTTTGCTTGTTGAGAGGAGCTTTGGAGCTATGGAGTTGGGGTTTGATGCATGAGGGATCTTGAGGAGGAGGAGCTAGCTTTGTGTATGGGCAGCAAGGGCATCTGTCTATTATTTTCTGGAGAGCTTTCATCTTGGAGGGTGCACCATATTGTTTGGCTGTTTCCTTCTTAGAGAGTTCTAGCCATCAGAACTGAGATATCAGTTGCAGATTGATCCCAGCAGCAGGACAACCATTCCTATGGAGAGGATTCAACATCGGGTCTGATTGCATTTGGAGCAGATCTGGCAGGTTGAGAGGGGGCGCACCATACATTTATCCTTCTGGCAGTTTGAGCTTGAAAGCTTCACCATCTGGAGTTGCTATTGTACGAGGTTCATTGTTGTATTGTATTCTTGCTTTAGATCTTGTCTTGGAATATATACATCATATTCAAAAGCGGGTTTTCGAGTTTTATCGAGTGTTGACCAAAAATACTTATGTCTACACATGCATTTTATTTGTTGTTAGGAAGCCTTTATTTCTATCCATATTTCAGCATTAAAGATAGATAGGTGTGTTGTTGTTTATTGGAAAAGTATATGTAAAAATTAAACTATAAAACTACTGCAAGGGCACCCAATCTTTGAAACAACAACCATAACACATAAGCAAAGTCACTAAGTTTTCTGTTGTCATAAATTGTTTAATTGCTTTTTTATAACAGCCCTCTGAAAACTTAGTGACTTTGCTTGATCAAAGACAGACCAAGAAGTCTTCGATGGGAAACACATCAGCAAACAAACTTTTCAGAGGGCTGTTATAAAACAGCAATTACACATTTTATGACAGCAGAAAACTTAGTGACTTTGCTTGGTCAAAGACAGGCCAAGAAGTCTTGCTGATAGGACCTGGATTTTCTACAATAACCATATAATGCTTAGAAAGGGGTCATTTTAGCAGACGTGTGATATGTAGAATTATACCACCATTCGGCTAGATGTAACCATTGAGACCACTTATTTTGCTTGTCTATCACAAAACAACAGAGGTAAGTTTCTAAGCATTTAGTTACAATTTCTGTTTGACCATCTGTTTGAGGATGGTATGCTGAGCTCATATTAAGGGATATTCCTGTTTGTTTGCAAAAATCTCTCCAGAAATTTCCTTTAAATTTTGCATCCCTATCGCTGACAATAACCTTCGGAAACCCATGCAATTTATAAATGTTTTTGCAAAAGATATCTGCAATTTGTTTTGTTGAGTCAGTTTTCCTTACTGCCATGAAATGTGCATATTTGGTTAATCTGTCAACCATGACAACATTTGTATCCTTCCTGCCAGACATTGGTAGCCCTTCAATGAAATCCATCAAGATCTCTTCCCATTTTTGGTCAAGAATGTGTAGAGGATGAAGTAACCCCGGAGTCATAGCATTTTCATTTTTATTTCTTTGACATATGTCACATTCGACAACAAATTTTTGAATATCCTTAGTCATTCCCTTCCAATAGAATGATTGTCGTGAATTATAGTAGGTTTTGAAAAATCCTACATGTCCTGCTGTTGGGGAACTATGTGACTTCTTTAAGACTTTCATTTTAAATTTTGAAGATGGATTTAGATAGATTATGTCCTTATTCCATAAGATATCGTTTTTCCATTCGAATTTAGGGTTTTGGTCCAAATTGTTGATTATCGAATTAGATTTAGGATCTTTGGCATATTCAATTCAGATTTCATCTAACCAATCAGGAATCATTACTGTTGTTGCATATGATTTTACTTTGTCATCCTTTGGGGATAGTGCATCAACAACTACATTGTCCTTCCCCTTTTTGTGTGTTATTTCCATATCAAAGGTAGAAAGTTTTTCCATCCATTTTTGTTGCTCAGTGGACAACGTTTTTTGTTGTAGTAGGTATTGAAGATTGTTGTGATCCGTAGTATCGAGAATTTGCTTCCTAAGAGGTATTGTCACCACTTAGCTAATGCATGCATAATGGCGAGCATTTCCTTATTATAGGTAGACTTTCAGCCTTCCCTTTTGTTGATCTTTCGACTTTCAAAAGCTATTGGATGGCCATCTTGCATTAACACTGCTCCTATTCCAAATCCCGAAGCATCACACTCTACTACAGAGGGTTTTGTAAAATCTAGTGTTGCTAATACATGTGCAGATGACATAACCCTTTTTAATGTCTCAAAACATTCTTCGGCCTTGTTATCCCATTGGAAGGATTTTTTCTTTAATAGGTTTGACAGTGGTGCTGTCAAATGAGTGTAGTTCTTGATAAATCTTCGATAATAACCTGTTAATCCGAGGAATCCCCTTAGTTTTGATATGTTGTTTAGTTTTGGCCATTCTGTGATTGCTTTGATTTTACTAGGGTCCACCTTGACTCCCTCCTTGGATATGATATGTCCAAGGTAACTTCCTCTTTTCCAAATGTACGTTTTGATATTTTTGCATAAAGCTAGTTTTTTCCTAAGAGAGAAAGTACCTACTCTAGATGCTATATATGCTCCTTCCAAGTCTTACTGTAAATAAGAATATCATCAAAAAAGACTAATACGTACTTTCTTAAGTAGGGCCAAAAGAGTTCATTCATAGTTGCTTGGAAAGTAGCAGGGGCATTCGTTAACCCGAATGGCATCACCTTGAACTCATAGCGACCTTCGTCTATTCGAAAAGTGGTTTTTGCCACATCCTCTAATCTTACTCGGATCTGGTAGTACCCTGATCTTAGATCCAATTTTGAAAAGTATTTTGTTCCATGGAGTTCGTCCAACAACTCGTCTATGAATGGTATAGGAAATTTGGTTTTTATAGTTATTTTATTTAATCCTTGATAGTCTATGCAGAGTCTGAAAGATCCATCCTTTTTCCGAACCAAGATTACTAGGGTTGCATATGGGCTCCTACTTGTTGTAATAACCCCACATTTTAATAGGTCTTTTATTAGCCTTTCTATCTCTGTTTTATGGGGTTGAGGATATTAGTAGGGTTTGATATTAACCGGTGTTGAATCTGGTTTAACCTCGATTATGTGCTCTATCTTTCTTTTCGAAGGAAGCTTCACAAGTAAGTCTTGGAATACCTTGTCATATTTTTGGATTAATGCTTGAATCCCTGGGTGTTGAGAATGGACCACTTATGATGCCAATATCTCCATTTGATGACACTGTGCCACGTAAACTGGTGCTCCCTTTAGAATTAGTCTTTCCATTTGTCGTGAGGATATAATTTGGGTGAGGGGTGGTTGGAATCCGTATAATTTATATCTTCTTCCTTCCCATTTGAATTTTATAAATTGTTTTTGGTGATTTGCAGAATAGGTCCCCAATGTTTGTAACCATTGAATTCCCAAGACAACTTCTACTCCACCCAAGGGTACTATGTAGAACCCAGATTCCAATTCGTAATCTTCTATTTGTAGCTTGACTTTGTGACACTTTCCAACTCCATCAATTTTTTTTCCATCTGCCACCATCACTCTTATATTTGCGGCTGTATACACGAATAGATTTAATCTTTTTGCAACATTTATATATATGAAATTATGGGTACTCCCTGTGTCTACAAGAATGGTGACATTCTCTTTTTTCATGTGCCCCTTTAATTTTAATGTTTGTAGTTGCGCTATTCCTGTTATTGCAGCAAGGGATATCTTGGGCATGGCCTCTTCAGACTCTGTATTGGGGGTATCATCTTCATTTTTATTTTCTTCATTTGAGTTGCTGTCAGATGTGTCTGATTCTTTCTCTGCTTCACAAGTATACAATTTTTTACTGTTGCATCTGTGCCCTGGTGACCATTTTGTTAGATTTTCCAAAATTTTCAGAGCAATAGATTTACCAGAGTATTTAGATCTTCTTTTAGATTCAACAACCATATACTGAAAATATAAGCGAGATAGACAAGCACAAGAAGACACAAAGATTTATCCTGGGAAAACCCCAAACCCGGGGAAAAACCTAGCCAACTTTTCTTAGAGAGAATCCTTTTGATAATACAATACAACCATGAACAAGCTCTATTCACAAGAGAAAAACTGAGAATGAAGAAACCCTGATACAATAACTCATCTCTTCTCTTTGTTAAACCTTAGCGAGGGTAGTTGAGGCACCACACAATACTAGTGCAACTCTACCAGAGATAGCGCACAAGAGAAATCACCAAGAACCACCAAGAAACCCCAGTTGTTGCAGTAGCTGCGTCTTCTTCTTGCCTTAGACTTGTGCCTTCTTCCTGAGTGAGATCGTTGTGTGAGTGAGTGATCAAATGAGCAAGTCGTCACTTTATTTATAGTCTTCAAGTCACTTTAGTTGGGGCCGACTTCTCTTCCTAGAATTCTATTTTCACTTTATCATTTTCCCGTGGGCCGACTTCTCTTCCTGGAAATTCTGTTTCCACTTTATTTTTTTTCTGTGGGCCGACTTCTCTTCCGGGTTGTTCTTCAACTGTTCAATGGTCTTCCTTTGACTTCTTGGAATCTTCTTCTTCTCTAAGAAAAGTTGTTCAGGAGGGAATACCTCCCGCTGCTACCGAAACATCAACACTCCCTCTTAGCTAGGGAGGTATTCTTCCATGATGTTCTCTTCTAGTAGTCCCAATCACGCCCATCCATTTCATATGGCATGGGCAAGACTACCACCATAGTCACAAGACTACACTGCAAGTATCTATGATGTTTCTCCTCTCCTAGTAGTCCCAATCACACCCATCCACTTCACATGGTATGGGAAAGACTACCACCATAGTCATAAGACTACGCTATGATGTTTCTCGTCTCCTAGTAGTCCCAATCACACCCATCCACTTCACATGGTATGGGCAAGACTACCACCATATCCCCATTCACACCTACCACTTCACATGGCTTAGGCAAGGCTACGCCATGGTCCCAATCACACCTAGCCATGTCACATGGTGTAGGAAAGACTGCGCCACAAGTCCCAATCACACCTAGCCACTTCACATGGCATAGGCAAGACTTGTACTAGGCTACTCATTACTCCCTCAGTCACTTCACATGATTGATCTGGGGAAACCCTTGGCCAAAGAGAGAGTATTTGTCTGCTGTAGGAGAAACATCACAACTCCCTCTCAATGAGGATGGACATTCTGCATCCCGCCAAGCTTGTCTCTGAAGTACTCATACTTCACTCTAGACAGAGGCTTGGTGAGAATGTTTGCTATCTGCTCATTTGTGGATATGTACTAGAGCTCCACTGCTCCTTTCTGGACCATGTTGAAGATTTTCAGGTCCTCTCAAGCTTGCCTACTGGGTCTGTCTTTGACCACAGTTAGGCTCTAAGTTTCAACTGTCTGATAAAGTACATGTTGCTATTTTAGGACAACCAACAGTCCAAGAACTTCTTGCTGATTTTTGATGGTTATATTTGCAATTTTGGGTGCTCTTGCATGTAGTTTCAGTAACCAGAAATTAGTACATGCATTCCAAAATAAATACAACACACCTGAAGATCTTTACAGCTGAAAATAAACAGATCTAAGAAACTAACACATGCATATTTCTACACAGGTATTTTTGGTCAATGTGACCCTGGAGAAACCCCCCCAGGGAAAACAAGCTTGGAATATATATGTATATATGAGGAAAGCAGAAGGTGGAATACAACAAGTACAATATATAATGGAACCTGATACAATAGCAACTCGATCTGAGCTAATATACAAGCCCAAAGTCTCTAAGTGTGCCCCAGGAAGGTGCGCCCCACATACAAGCTTGCAAAATCACTGAAACTGCTCCAAAAGCTAACTGTGAGATCAGATCTGAAAACCCCTACATAGGAATGAAGCTCTGCTAGATGGCCTCCCTCTGCAACTGATCTCACTGCAATCTGATGACTAGAAGTCCTCCCACAACTGATGCACCCGAATTTGGCAATGTGCCCTCCTCAAAAGTAAAACCTCTCCACTAAATAAACAAGGCTAGATGATGCAAGCCTCCCTCCATGAAAGCTAGCGCCCAAGCTCAAGCATCCTCATGCAACAAACCTCAAGCTCATCCTCCAAGTGCTCCTCTCACAATGAACAAAAGAAGAATGAACCTCTCCTTCACCCTTTGCGCCCCTCTTAGACATCCATAAGGAAACCTAAGATATGAATGGTGGAGATCATCCCATCTCCCATCTAATCGATGGTTGAGATCTCCCAAAAAATATCTAAATCAATAACCCACTTTGGGTTAAGTTTCCTAAGTCAACTTTATGTCTCTAATTCACCCCCTTTGTGAATTAATAGTCATTTTAAGCCAAAAATGACTAAATTTCATTTTTGACTTAAAACTCCTAAGTCAAAGTGAAATTAGACAAAAGTACAAGGTACAAAGTGTAATGTCCATCCCACATGTGCTAAGGAGAGTAAAAGCACATGGGGAACACCTCCCAAGGTACAAAACTCAACACTCCCTCTTACCGAGGAAGGTGTTTCTCACCAAGCCCATCTTGTCTCTGAAGTAGACATGTTTGCCCCATGGCAGGGCCTTGGTGAGAATATCTGCAAGTTGGTCATCTGTCGATACATACTGCAACTGAACTGCCCCTCTCTGAACCTAGTCACGAATGAAGTGGTACCTGATCTCAATATGCTTCGACCGGTCATGAAACACTGGATTCTCAGAGAGTTTTATGCAACTCTGATTATCACAGTGAATGACGGTTGGTGACATCTCCTGATTATCACAGTGAATGACTGTTGGTGACATCTCCTGACCAAATAAACCAACCAGCATCTTACGAAGCCAAATGGCCTCGCAACTGGCCTAACTGGCCGCCATATACTCTGCCTTGATCGAACTCAAAGCAACTGACTTCTGCTTCCGGCTGAACCAGGAAACAAGTCCTGACCCCAAACTGAAGCAACACCCTGAGGTGTTTTTCATGTCAGCAACACATCCTGCCTAGTCTGAATCTGTGTAGCCAACCAAACTGTCTCCATCTCCCCTGACATAGTCTAGGCCATAGTCCACTGTCCCAACAATATATCTCAAGACGTGTTTTGCCCCAACCATGTGAACACTCGGGTCAACCATGTACTGACTAAGAGTGTTCACGACAAAACATATATTTGGTCTGGTGTTAACCAGATACATGAGTGAACCGATCAACTCCCTGTATATTGTGGCATCCACCAACTGACTATCTGAAGCACTAAGCTTCTTCTAGTTGGTGATCATAGGTGTAGACATGGGTCTATAGTCCTCCATCTGAAACCTGCTCAAAATATTTGCTGCATACTTCCCTTGCCCGAGAAATATGTGACCCTCCTCCTGCCATACCTCCATACCCAGAAAGTAGTGCATCAATCCGATATAACTCATCTCAAATTCTGATGCAAGTCCCAGCTTGCACTCAGCTTTGAGATCCTCGGCTCCAGTAATGAATAGATCATCCACATACAAAATGAGAATGAGCGTGTCCTCACCCCTAATGATGAAATAGAGGTTTGGATCAGCATCGCTCTTCTCGAAGCACATCTAAAGCAAATAAGTATCAATGCGTGAATACCAAGCTCGGGGAGCTTGCTTCAAACCATATAGTGCGTTCCTCAGAAGACACATGTGAGTCTCCTTGTCACTCACCTCAAACCCTTGTGGTTGCTCTATGTACACCTCCTCCTCAATAAAGCCATTCAGAAATGCAATTTTCACATCCATCTGGTGAATGCGCCAACCCATCTCTATTGTTATGGCAATGATAGTCCTGATAGAAGTGTATCTTGCAACTGGTGCGAAAGTCTTGTCATAATCGACTCCCTCAATCTGTGAGAAGCCTCACGCCACAAAACGAGCCTTGTGTTTCTCAATGCTGCCATCTGCAGCCATCTTGGTCTTGTACAACCACCTAGAAGTCACAACTGACTTCCCCATTGGCCTCAGAACCACATCCCAAACATCATTGCGCACAATGGAGTCATACTCCTCTACCATGGCCTCTCTCCAAACCTGATGGTCCACTGCCTGCGCAAAAGTATGTGGCTCAGTATCCCTGATACTCGTCACAAGTGCCAAGTATGCACCAAATCTGACTGGTGGCCTGCTCTCTCTGATATGGCTCTTGGGCTCCCCTACATTCTCCTTGGCCTCCTTCAGGGTCTCCTGAAAATATCTAGGTCTCCTCTTCCCTGAAGTGGCCAACGGAGAAGTAAGGTCTCTCTGCCCAAGAGTGACTGCCTCAGGACTCGTCTCAACACTCTGAGATCCTGAAGTTTGTGCTCCCTCCGAAGTCTGTGCCCCATCTGACTGAACATGCTTTGACTGTGACCCTGAAGCTATGCATGGTGACCCTGTCACCCCTGATACTGGTGTACTCGAAATCTGAGGCTGCGCTCCCTCTGAGACTGCAATTGGCGACTCTGCATCATCCTCAACTCCAACTCTCGACTCAAGAGATCTCGCAAAAGCCCTATCCTCCTCAAATCTAACATCTCTGCTCACCACCACTCTCTTAAGTGGCAGAATGTAGATGCGATAGGCTTTCGACACCTCTGAGTATCCAACTAGAATCTTTTGCTGGGCTATGGGGTCTAGCTTTGTCCTCCTCTTCGAGGGGTTATGAGAGAAAGTCAAGCACCCAAACATCCTGATGTGCTCGACATTGGGCCTCCTACTAGTGAAGGCCTCCTTAGGAGTCATCTTCCTCAATATCCTGTGGGGGCTCCTGTTCTGCAGGTAAACTGCAGTAGCACATGCCTCTGCCCATAAATACAAAGGCAAACTCTGATCATGCAGCATGGATCTCGCTGCATCGGTAATGGCCTGGTTCTTCCTCTCCGCAACCCCGTTTTGCTGGGGGTTGTAGGGTACAATCATCTGTCTTCTAATGCTATGTTGGGCACATAAGTCTACAAACTGTCTCGGGGAATACTCTCCCCCGTTATCCGACCACAAGACTTTGATCCTCTTTCCCGATTGGTTCTCCACAAGAGCTCTGAACTCTTGGAACTGTGTGAAGACCTCACTCTTGGCCTTTAGGAAATAGATCCAAGTCTTCCTCGAGTAGTCATCAATAAATGTGAGATAGTACTCACAACCACTCAAGGACCTCCGAGTCATGGGCCCACACACGTCCATGTGTACTAAATCCAGTATCCTAGCTGACCTGGTGTCACTGTTGGGGAACGATGCCTTGGTAAACTTACCAAGCGCACACCCTCTGCAAACATCTTGATGCTCTATGTTGATCTGTGGTACTCCGGTCACAACCTCTCTTAGTCCTCCAAGAGCCCCATGATGTAGGTGGGCCATCCTGCGATGCCATAACTCACATAACTGTCTGTTGTTGTTGCTACTCATTGCCAATGCATGAAGTGGTTGAAAAAGCAATCTGAATAGTTTCCCATCCCTCCCTCCAATCACCTGTCCTGAGGCTAGTGAAGACCCCCAAGGATGAATCAGTACCTCGGTGCCTCTGAATGTCACCTCAAGACCTCTATCCTGGAGGGTGGAAACTGGAATCAAATTCTTCTTCATCCCAGGGACATAAAGAACGTCCGTGAATGATATGGGTGGCATGCTATCTCTCCGAAAGGTCACTGTGCCAATCCCATCAACTCTGACCAATCTATCATCTCCAAGAGAAATCTCTATCCTGACCTCGGTGTCTCTGAGATAAAAAAAGTGCTCTCGGACTCCAGTCATATGGCTCGAAGCCCCACTGTCAATATACCAGATACTGGGTGTCGTCTCAACTGAAGTGCGACATACGAGAAAAGCACACTCTCTCTGAAACTGTGTCTGAAAATCTGCCTCCTCTGTTGTAGCTGCGGTACCACCCTTTTTCTTCATCTTGTTCAGACATTGTCCAGCATAGTGCCTGAACTTCTTACAAACAAAGCACTTCACTTTGCTCATATCTCTCTTCTGACCACTGCCCTGACCACTGCTGCTCTCTCCTCCACTCCCCTATGGTTGGGCCCCAAACTTGGGACCCTGCCAACCCCCATGGTCGGCCTTCTTCTTGCCCTTTGTCCAAAGAGAAAGATCCTCCTCACCCTGACCAATCTGTTGCTGTCGCTGTCTAGAAGCCTCGGCTGCAAGCCTATTCTCCTCCTAGACGAAGTCATCCCACATCCTCTCCCATGTAGGCATGACCTCCCTGGAAACAATGCCCCATACAAATGGACCCCACGGTTTGGTGAAGCTATTCATAGCTTGCCTCACCAAAGAGTTAGGGTTCACAATCTCTCCGACGGCTGGCAACTCGTCTTTGATCTGAGTGTAATGACCAAGGAATGAAGTTACCGACTCATCCTTGAGCATGCAAATGCCCCTGAGTTGGGCATGAAGAACCATGATACGGTTCTCATTGGAGCTCTCATACAACTTGCAAAGAGATGCCCACATCTCGAATGCACAAGTCTTCCCTGTCAAATGGGGTATGATATGGTCACGAACTACGTCACAAATGGTCCTCTTCGCCTTGTTGTTCCTTTTCCTGAACTCCACCACCAAGACGAGAGCAGTGACAAGAATGGGGGGAACAACTGCCTCGACTATGTCCCATAGCTTGAGGTCCTCTAAGACGAAGACTATCCTCGCCTTCCAAGGCGACCAATTGCTAGCCCCTGCTAGCCTATCCTCAAATCGCATCTGATATGCTAACAAGTCTGCCAAATTGCAAATCCCAACTGATGCTCACACTGTCAAGGAAAACACTGTCTCACTCCTATCAACACAGGTGTGAAAAGAGATAGGTGTAATCTGACCTCACTCCTAACAAAATAGGTGTGAAAAGAGGTCAAGTCAAATCAGCCTCACTCCTACTGTGTAGGTGTGAAAAGAGACTGATGACAAGTGCCAAAAATCTGCCCAACTGTGCTCTGCAAAAATCTGCCCTCTAACAATCACTGAATGAGTCAATGGCTGTCCACAAAAATTCTGCCAAGAAGGTGTATATGACAGCCAACAAAATGTTGTCCCAACTGCTCAAAATTTCAGCCACCTCAGCTTTGATACCATGAAGATTTTCAGGTCCTATCAAGCTTGCCTATTGGATCTGTCTTTGACCATAGTTAGGCTCTAAGTTTTAACTGTCTGATAAAGTATATGCTGTTGTTTTAGGACAGTCAACAGTCCAAGAACTTCTTGCTGATTTGTTATGGTTATATTTGCGATTTTGGGTGCTCTTGCATGTAGTTTTAGTAATCAGAAATTAGAACATGCATTCCAAAATAAATACAACACACCTAAAGATTTTTATAGCTGAAAATAAACAGATCTAAGAAACTAACACATGCATTTTTGTACACAGGTATTTTTGGTCAACATGACCCTGGATAAAACCCCCCCGGGGAAAACTAGTTTGGAATATATATGTATATATGAGGAAAGCAGAAGGTGTGTTGGCACAGGGGCAGACCCGAGGTTCACTCCAAGAGCGCACCAACAAGCCCTAACTACTGGCCCTTTTGGCAACACATGCGAAGCAAATGCAGTCTCACCCGAAGTAGCTATGGGGGGGTTGCAGGACTTAGATGTCTACAACCAGGGGAATATCAAGTGGGTCTTAACATAATACAACGCAGTATACCTAGCTCACTTATCACTAAAATCTACTCCACATTCTATAGATCTGATCTTATCCAATAATGCAATAACAGTATATCAAAGACAAAGATAAAGCATCAATCACACACACATAACACCAGATATACGTGGTTCACCCTCTCCCTAGGGCTATGTCCACATAACTGTGCTTATAATATATTAAGGTAAAGCTTACAGTTCTTGTCTGAGCTCTCTGCTAGCAGATCTTCTTCTTCTTCTCTCTTTCTCTCCCTCTCCTGCGCACCTAGCTGCAGGACTTGATCTTCGCACCCAGCTGAAGATCTTACAATGCCAGAAGGCTCTTACTCTCAGCACTTCCCTCACTCACAATACAATATTTTCTCAATGAACAACAATCAAATAACAATGCTCAACAACAGTATCGACCTGACCCAGGTCCTCTCGAGCTCTATTTATACAATATAGTCCCTCACCGACAGCCTTAGGACGAGACCTAGGTGTCAAAACCCTAGATATACAAGCCCTAGGTGTCTAAAACCCTAGGTCAACTTGACCCTTTTTTCTCGGGCTTCGCCAGCCTGTCTCTCCTTTCTTCCCACTCAATGCTAACGATGGCTTTTCCCGCTATCTGAGTTGTCCTTGATCCATATACCTTGTTTATCTGTCATCCCTGATCTCCTCATCCAACGGCTAGCTTCCTTGGGCTTCGCTCCTTCTTTTCTGCTCTTTTTCTTACTTCGACCCAGTAACAGTCACTGTGTCTCCCGCGAAGTTCGCATTTTACCTCTTCTTCCTTGATCTTCGCTTGATTCCATACCCAAGGGTCAACAGGGCCCCAACACTCACATGTGACTCGTCCCGAGGCACTTTAGATCTGATCCTTCTGTTTTACTTCGGTTTTGGACTGCGCAGTGCAGTCTTTGCTTTCTACTTTATGCCTCCTCTCCATCCCTGTGCAGACTGTCTTTTCTGTGTCTGGTACCCAGTTTCAGTTGCACCTAATACCTAGACCCTTTTCCTCTTGTTTTTACTGAGAACTGCGAGGCAGCTGGTTGTCATAGTACAACTTCAGTCGACTCCCATTTACCAACCCTTCCTTCTACTCTTCGTTCGGCGTCTTTAGCTGCTCAACTCCTCCTTCTGTAACACAGGCGATCTCATATGGTCCCAGCGAATGCGTTCTGAACTTCCCTGGGTGTTTTATAAACTTACTGTCATACACCAGTACTGAGTCACTTTGCTTGAATGCCTTCTTCTTGATGTGCCTGTCATGGTAGGCCTTCTCTCTGTCCTTCTGAACCTGCTGATGAAATCCTGCAACAAATCTATCTTCTTCCAGTTCAACCAACTGTGCAAGCCTCTCTTGAACAACTCCAGTGTCGTCCATATCTGTAAAGGCAACAATTCTTAAGCTTGGCACCAGGTATTCCATTGGGACAACAAGTTCGAGATCGTAGACTAGCTTAAAAGGGGTCTACATGGTCAGTTTCTTGCAAGTGGTTCTCTAGGCCCAAAGTACTGCATGTACTCTTAAATCCCAGTCATCTATGTTCACATTACAAATCTTCGTCAGTGCTGTCTCCAAGATCTTGTTTCATACTTCGACTGTTCCATTTGCCCGAGGATGATAAGGTGTGCTCTTCTGATGGTAAATGGTAAACTCCTCAGTCAATGCTTTGATTGTCTAATTGATGAAGTGTGTGCCTTGGTCACTCATAAGGATCTTGGGGCATCCAAACCTGGTTACTATGTCATCAAATATAAATCGTGCAGCTGTAGCTACACTACACTCCTTGACTTCTCTGGCTTCGGCCCATCTGGTTAAGTATTTAGTCGCAGTAATGATATACCTTGCTCTTGTGCGCTTCCCTAGTGGGTTGATGGGTCCCACGAAGTCAATGGCCCATTTTTCGAATGCTTGTAGGGTCATCTGTGGAGCTAATAGCATTTCATCTCTTCTAGATGGTCTCCCAACTCTCTGGCACACATCGCATGCTCTAGCATAATCTTTAGCATCTTTGTGTAAGGTAGGCCACCAAAGGCCAGCTCGCAAAACCTTCTGCACAGTTGCTTTCCCTGCATAATGTCCTCCTACGATACCTTCATGAGCTTCTGCTAGGATCAGTGGGTGTTCTGCCTCCATAACACATCTTCTTAGTATCTCATCAGGTCCCATCTTGTATAGCTGACCCACTATCAGTGAAAAGTCTGCAACACACACGACTAGCTGTTTCTTCCGGGGAATTGTATACTCACTAGGTGCCATTCTTGTTAACAGGAACTGGACTATTTCTGGGAAATGGTCATCGATCTTTCTGATGGCGAGCAACTGTGCATCCGACAGTGTATCCTCCAAATTGGTGGGTTCTTCTCCATGTTCCAACCTCGACAAGTGGTCAGGGCCCTTGTTCATTCTTCCTGGCTTAACTATGATCTCAAAATCATATTCTTGAAACAACAGAAGCCATCTGCATATTCGCCCCCCCAACACTGGCTTGTTGACGAGGTACTTCAGCACGGAGTGATCTGTGAACATTTTAAAGTGTCCTCCCAATAAGTAGTGGCAGAATTTTTGTAGCGCATACACCATGGCCAATCCTTCTCTCTCTATGGTGGTGTAGTTAATTTTTGTTGTGGATAACTTCCTGCTAGCGAAGGCTAACGAGTGATCGATGTCTCCTGTTCTCGACTGTGCTAACACAACTCCTAAGGCAATGGACGACGCATCGACATGCACATGAAATTCTTTGCTCCAATCTGGAAAGACCAAAATGGGCGCAGTGACCATCTTCTGTTTCAACGTGTCAAAGCTCTGCTGGCATTCATCTATCCAACCAAACTGGCAGTCCTTCTTCAACAGCTTCTCCATCGGTGCTGTAATTTGGTCATAGCCTTTAATGAATTTCTTGTAATAGCCAGTGTGTCCTAGCGCAGTGCGCAGTTGTTTAACTGAAGTTGGAGGTGGCAAGTCAACAATAATAGAAATTTTAGAGGGATCTACCAGCAGTCCCTGCTTACACACAATATGCCCTAACAGCACTCCAAATGGTGAGAAGAAGATGCACTTCTTCAGATTCAAAGCAATTTGACACTGCTTGCACTTATCCAACATTAGTCTTAGGCATTCAATATGGTTTTTCAACAAACTAAACACAGTCCAGTCATCAAAATATGCTTCTAAAAATTTATGCAAAAGTTCTTTAAATGCTTCAACCACCACCCTGGAGAAGATGGCTGGGGCATTCTTTAGTCCAAATGGCATCACTGTATATTGGTAAGATCCCCATTCTGTGGCAAACATGGTCTTGTGGCGGTCCTCCTTGGCAATCCGGATCTGATGGTATCCTGAAAATCCATCTGTAAAAGAATATACCTCCTGGCCTCCTACGTTGTCTAGTACTTCATCAGTGAATGGTGTAGGGAAAGGGTCATGTAGACAGGCATCATTTAGTTTCCTGAGGTCTACACATATACTGATTTCACATGTCTTCTTGTCTTGTACCACCATAGGGCTGATCCACTCTGATTCTTCAACATGTTCAATAATCCCTGCTTCTAGCATTCTGTCGAGCTCAATATTCACTTTTTCCTTGTATTTCGGGTTCAATCTATAGGCTCTTTGCTTGACTGGCTTCGCATATGGTTTCAAAGGTATCCTCATCTCTCCCACAGGTCCTTTGATTCCCTTCATATCAATGAACTTGGTTGGAAACAAGCCCTGATATTCATGCAATAGCTTTGTAATCTTGTCAATGGTAGCAACATCCCAATAATCTCTGACATTGGCAAGCTTCGATGTCTCCTCTGTTCCAATATTGACCTTTTTTATCTTGATTGGCTGACGAATAAATGGTAGCTCAACTCCTGGTCCTTTCACATCTCTTTGGCCTTCTGTCTCAGCGATGTTGACCTGCCTTGGATCATCATCATCATCTGCATTAATGTTGTAACAACCCTGCAGTTTCTGGAGAGGCGCAGTCCATTCGTCCTCTTCTTATTCCATAGGGGGGCTAGCTGCCTCTTCGAATAATTTATGACTCACAATCTGTAATGCTTGGTCCACTGAAGGGTATTCACTCTCAAATAGAAAGGTGGTGATAAAATTCTAAATCATACCTTCCCAATCTGCAGAGACAAGGCGCAGCTCCGCTTGAAGGTACCAGTTGATAGGTGTGGTGTCTAGTGTGTTGATGAATTTGTGCACCCATTGCTCTTGTGGAATATCACTCCAGGCTTCTTCACAGCTTCGCACATGGTCCTTTGGGCAACTTCGACCGGTATACCTTACTTCGCACCTTTCTACTTGGGCCGAGAACCGCGCTGTCATCAAGGTTCGACATTGTACCCAGTTTGTAATATTGCTTTTGTGCGTCCCCCACCATCTTGCTGGTGTAGCTTTTAGGGCCTCATCCATTGCCAACAGTCTTTGTTGCGTTGGTACACTTGCTTCAAAGTCCAACAAGAAGGTCTCTAATGGATTCAAACCATCAAAGGTGGGTAAGTTGCTCACTGTTGTACCAATCCAGCGAAATTCTCTGGTCAGCCTGGCACACCTTCTTGTGGATACTTCATACATCTGATTTTGCCAATTTTCCAGTGCTTCTTCTGAGTCTGATGAGCATACACTGTCACTTCGCCAGCTGAGATTCCCATCAGCCGTAGGGTGAATGTAATCCTATTGTCTGGCTGTCATTTTGTAGATATTTTTCAATTCATATGCGTGGTCTTCTTCTCTGATGGGTTCTGTGTATCTCTGACCTTCATCTGGATCTAAAGGTGCAATGATCCTTAGGCCGTCTCTTTCAAATGTCATACGTCTCTTCTTCAAATCAACAACAGTAGAGTTGTTGAAGGCCCAATCAATTCCTAACATCATCGGGTAAGGGCAGCTGTCATCAACAATTTCAATGACCTCAAAATCTGCAAAGGTCCTCACTCCGTCGATGTCCATAGGGACATGCTCCAATCGTCCAAATGGGCTGACAGCTTGCGGATTAGCCATCCTAAGCCTTATAGGGGAATAGACTAACTTCGGTTTTCCCATCAGCGCCCAAGTTTTCTTTGTCATGACATTAACCTCTGACCCTAAGTCGAGGACCACATAGTCTATGTCATACTCTCCTATCTGAACATTCAAGTGTAATTCTTTATTTGTCCTCCTTTTCCCAATTCGGTGCACTGCCCTATTCAACAAGGGGCCTATCTTTCCTAGCTCATATTACTTGATTAAATTCTGAAGTTCCCTTACAGTGTTTTCATCCTGGATTAGCTTAATACAAGTATATAGAAATTCCATGAGCTTGCTTACCTCTTTTCCCTTTTTCGGTGAAGCAGACTGATTGAATACCGATGGCATTCCATATTCTCTTACTTCTGGCCATGTTCTTGATGATGAGCCTTGATCTCTTCTGAATTCTTTCCTTGCATCTTCAAATGTTCGTCTTTCTTTCTTGGCATCAAAATTTTGAGTCTTCTCCACAGCTTTTCTGACTCCTAAGTCTTATGTAGTCTTTCCCTGGGTCACTCTATCTTCTCCTGTAACAACGCCTCCTCAAGTAATAACAATGACTCTCGGGTCTTCTTCGCAAGGTTCAACATATATCAACTGCACTTGTGGGTTCTGCTGAGGTACTCGTCTTTCTTGAAGCTTAGCCAGCAGCATAGGGCAATCTTCTATAACATGCTCAAAAGAGTTGCTATAACTGCAAGTAGTACAAGGGTTCTGACAATCCCTTGCTAAATGTCCTAGCTGCACGCAGTTTTAACAAATTATCTGTCCTTGGCCACGGCCCATTCCTCCTCCTCCTCCTCGTCCTCTGTATCCACCGCGAGGATTGAAGTTTCCTCTTCCCGGGGAGTTGTACTGCGTAGTGTTTCCTTCTTGATGCACTTCGCCTTGGATCTTGTATATGTCTCTTGATCTTTCATGCATAAGGTCAAAGGCTCTACAATCTCTATCATCATGCCCTACTGACTTACAGAAGGTGCAATATAGGTTGGCAGGTGTCTGAACATACTTATGCATGTAATAGCACTCACCAGGGTGATGTCGGTTTCTGCATACTTTGCACCAGGGCAACATGACTTGCTTCAAGGGGCTCGGAGCTCCTGAGGCCAAATATTCATGAAATATAGGGCAATGTTCCTTATCATGGCCCTCTGATCTGCATCTGACACACCAGATGTCTTCTCTTTTGTCCTTTCCCTTATCCTTCTTTATGTCTTCGACCTGTAAAGACAAACTGGTCAGTTGGCTCAAGATCTGGCTCATACCTGAGCTGGATTCTCCCATAGGAGCTGATTCAAGCTTCATGGCGATCTTCAGCGCCTCGGACTGCAAAGCAATTTTCTGTTGCATCAGAGGAACTCTGATGTGTGGTAACAACGCAACAATGAACCATTCTTTGTTCTGTTCATCTGGGATCTTAAAAGTTAATCGGCCTGTTAAGGTCTTGAATCTCTGATCGAATTCCCAGACAGGTTCAACAATCTTCTGTTTGATCTCCTTCAGCTCTGTAATACATTGTGACTCCGATTTGGGTTTCTTGTATTTTGCAATCAACGCGTTTTTGATCTCATTCAATGGTTGGGGATGTGCAAGTCCTTGGACAAGCTTCATGTACCAGCTCAGTGCGTGATCTCTAAGAGTAGTGTTGAACTGGGTTCTTTTAACGGCCTCATCAGTGACATTCTTAATATTCCACATAGCTTCACACAGGAACCAGTGTTGATCTGGGTCTTCAGATCCATCCCCTCTAAAGATAGGGAACCTCATCTCATCCGCTATAGAGCTACCTGGGTTTCCTGTCTGAGTAGATGTTGAACTGCTAGTAGTAACACTCTGAGGACTCTGATGACTCTAATTGCCTAGTGTTGTTGAAACAACAAGAGGGTTAATGATACTTCAGCAGTCCGCGCAGTTCCTGAGTTTTCTGGCTCGTCCTGGCGAGGTTCTTCAGTTGCTCCTTCCTCTGGCCTAGAGGGTTCTGGACGTTCTTCGTCTGATAGATTTGCCTCTTCCCCACTGTAGAAACCTTCTTCTCCGTAGTTTTTCTTAAAGAGGTTCTCAAGGTGAACCCCTCGAAATGCTCTTCCACTGTGCGTATGTCCCGCCTCTGTGTCGTTGTCGCTCTTTGAATTCCTGAACATCAGCCTTTTCAGATCCAGCCAGTCTGTTGTATCTTCAAGATGTGGTTTTCATGCAAGAGCATCTTGATTCTTAACTTTAGAAAATGCAAAAATTTCCCTCTGGGTCCTTTGAAAAAGTGTCTCTCGGCTTGGCTATATGATTCTACTCTGTCAACAACAAATTCGGTGATATACCCTCCAATGGTACTATCAAACCAATGCTCTACTGCTCTGGATACAACGTTGTCAAGTCTTTTAACCTTTCGGATCAACGTCGTCGTCCAAACCAAAGGGGGTCTAGATCTAATCTCGAACCGGGTATCAGCTAACCTAGCCAACCACTCAAACAACTCCTGATGGATTCCTCCAAAGAAGATCTCGTGGATGTCGGTGAAAATTTATCTTTGTAGCCAATCTTCAGTATTCAGCTTAGGGTTCTTGTTTTGAGCTTCAACGAAGTCTCTCTCTTGATCTTCTATCCACTTTTGAATCTCTATCTTCGATGGGAACCACCTTGACATTCCCTCACAAATATTCTTGTCCCGACAACGAAACCATTTGTTGGCACAGGGGCAGACCCAAGGTTCACTCCAAGAGCGCACCAACAAGCCCTAACCATTGGCGCTTTTGGCAACACCTGCGAAGCAAATGCAGTCTCACCCGAAGTAGCTATGCGAGGGTTTCAGGACTTAGATGTCTACAACCAAGGGAATATCAAGTGGGTCTTAACATAATACAACGCAGTATACCTAGCTCACTTATCACTAAAATCTACTCCACATTCTATAGATATGATCTCATCCAATAATGCAATAACAATATATCAAAGACAAAGATAAAGCATCAATCACACACACATAACACTAGATATATGTGGTTCACCCTCTCCCTAGGGCTACGTCCATAGAACTGTGCTTATGATATATTAAGATAAAGCTTACAGTTCTTGTATGCGGTCTCTGCTAGCAGATCTTCTTCTTCTTCTCTCTTTCTCTCCCTCTCCTGTGCACCCAGGTGCAGGACTTGATCTTCGCACCCAACTGAAGATCTTACAATGCCAGAAGGCTCTTACTCTTAGCA
>SNQJ01S0041081.1:9302-24537 GCA_010110895.2 Picea sitchensis
TCCTAAGGTAATATTAAATCCCAGAGTTTGAAAAACAAACAGACATATGTGCTTTATCCAAGGGCAACTCATTATGCTGCCAATAAAGAAAATACTTTTCCTTTCCTCTTTTTGGGGTATATTTGATTTTTTTGTCTTTTTCAATAATTTTGGAAAAAGAATAAAAGAATGTTGCATTACAAAGGAGGAACGAGTGTTGCAAACATACAAGTTTAGGGCGTAGGGACAAGAATAATGTTCAAAGTAAGGACACTCGGGAAAAATCCTCCAGGGGCCAAAGGTGTCAAGATGCAAAGGCAAAGTGCTACAGGGCTTGCGTATAAGGCATGCTTTAGATGGTTCAATTGAGAGCAACATGGAGTTGGCATTAGGCCAAAGACGCAGGTATGAAAATGCGATTAATACAACACACAATGGTAACGTCCTTCGATGTGAATTTACGAGCCCATAGAAGGTAAGCTCGATTGTTTTTCATATTTAGAGAGCCTAAAAAAACATAAAAGGAGACTCCACTGGGGTACCTTTTTCAAAGCTAGTCTAGTCGGTTCGAAAAAGGGGTAAACTGGCACCGAAAAGACATCTATTCAAAACCATTTTAACGAGTGCGATAAAGACAAGATCACTCGACCATTTTTTCATTTTTAAGGAGTCTGGAAAAATCTTAACTATGGACTCAGTCAGGAATGTTCTTCTGGATCATTTTAACGAGTGTGAAAGAATAAGGTCACTCGACGATATTTTCAATTTTAGGGAGTTTGAAAAGAGCTTAACTATGGACTTCGTGGGGGTTTCTTTTTCGTACATTTAGTCCCTCAGGCCTGAAAAAGGGTTAAAATGATACCTGAGAGTACTCTTCTAGAGAATTGAAGTTCCGTAGAGTATACCTTTGTTCGTACAGTTGACCGTTCGGACCGAAAAAGGGGTAAACTACCGTCAGACAGACGTGACTTCAAATTTCAGTTTAACGAGCGTGAAAGGCCACAATATCGCTCGACAATATTTTCATGTTTAGAGGGTCTAAAAAGGGCTTAAAAGAAGACCCATTATGCTTTTTGGGAGTCCCAAGGGTGAGGTCAAGAGTGAAAAGGAATCATGCAAATGAGGCTCAAACTCGTAATCAGGAAAAACAACAAGGACTCCAGAGCCTACATTCATTAGAGACAGCATGGACACCATAACGCAACCAGGATCTACCTAGGGAATCCATGTTCCGATAAGCTCTACCACCAACTCACGACACTTCTAAAGCATCAATGATGGTTCCGTGTCGCAACCTGATGGGATCGATCCTATGGCAAAGGGATAAAGACAATGAGATACAAAAGTCAGGGTGTAAACCTAACCTACATGCTCAAGTTGATCATCTGAGGTTTTTCCATGGACCGTAAAAAAGCTACCCAAAACTCCAAACAATTATCCTGTTACCCGATCATACCTTTCCAACGCAACTCCTGAATCACTCTAAATGGTTTTTGGTTTAAAGAAAATGATAAGGGGGGCCAAAAAAGTGATAAAAAGAGGCCAAAAAGTCTTTAAATAGAAGCTGACAGCTCATTATCACCATTGCTGATTTGGAAATTGACTCTGGAGCAAAAAAACCCCTTTGATAAAAGTGGTGATTTCGGGAGTTACTGTGGATGAAACGACCATCTGTCTGGACCAAGTAAGTATAAACTCTCTCCTCTTGCAATTTAAATTTTTATTTATGCTTTGGGTTTCAAGTTTTGGGGGGGCGTCGACCTTCAAAAGGTCAACCCTAGGTCCACGTGGGTTGTCTTATGACAGGCCGCGTGTACATTCAGGTAGAGTAAAAACTGCACGTGTGTACATGCGACTTTCATCATTACAGCCCGCGTGGACCCCCTTATTTAATGAAAAAATTTAAAAAAAACAAGGGTTAACCCTCCTGAACTTGGTGTTTTGCAGGATCTATGTTCACTGGAGGGAAAGAGAGAATGAGGAGGTTAGTGAATTGGTTGGGGAAGACCCCAATGCTGTGGCTGCCTTAATGCAATGTGGGTTGCTCAAGTTATTCCTATGTCTTTTTATGCAGGCACAACCTAGGCTACTAAATGCCTTGGTTGATTATTGCCATCCTGATGCAGAGGCCTTTATGTTAGAGGGGCAATCATTGGTGCCTACGATAGAGGACATATTTTTTGACTGGCCTCTCTAGGAGAGGGGAACCAATCAACTTCTGGATATTTCCTTTGGGGCCTCATAACATATCGGAACTGATATGACTTTATTGTGAGGCTGGTACAGACCGATTGAGCTCACAGGTGCCCATAAGCAAGATAACAGACTTATCACTACAGGCGATTGCGTTTCTTATTGGGCGGATGACTGGTTCTGTAGCTCTACATCAGGAATCCCGTGCACAGATGAACTGTGAAGTCTAGTGCTTAAATGCACAAATATTCGACTGGAGCACTACACTTCTAGATTGTATGAAGAGGCAACTGACATATTTCTAGTCGCGGATGCAGAGGAACTTCGGGTTCGGGACGATTCTATGCTCTTTCTTCTTTGAAAGAGTTCCGAGTTTCAGTCCTCGAGTGGTGGTATGAGGACATCAGGCCTCTCTTCCTACGGTTTGTAGATGGGCAGTGTTACTTCCACGACAGGGTGGTGGAAGGACCAATGAGTCCTTTGATGATGATTTCTTTGCTTGGTTGTCACGACAGATCCCAGTCATAGAGGATTACCCTTATGATGGGATTGATTTCTCGAGAGATCCTGAGATACTAGTACCTCCTGGTGAGGAGCGAGGAGAGATGGGTAAGTTTGCATCATTGTTTTGTTTGTTTGTTTTTTTATGTGAAACATATGTAATTTTTATGTTTTTTTTTTTATATATCATTTTTTTATACCAGAGTATTTGATGGATATGTGTCTATTGTGTGCAGATGTAGGACCAATGCGACCTACTGATTATACGATGAATAGGTGTTGTCCTCAGCTAGGGGCCGCACCTGCCACCGCAGGGGGACCAGTAGTAGCAGGAGAGCTTCCAACCGATGAGGTTGAGAGGGTTTTGAGATGAGTCGAGCGAAACTTTACCTCACTCACCCGCATAGTCCCTATGGCAGAGATTGAGGATCTGCCACCATCTATGCAACCTCATGTAGTGGGGGCACCACAGACATGGGTCTGATTGTTTCAGCGTTTGGAAAATGTTGTTGATCATTACAATAGGGCCCACATGCCCTGACCTTAGTTAGTCTAGACTTTTCACGTGCTGAGAGAACTACTTGTATATATTTTTTGATGGCATAAGACCCGTGACTCGTTACTAGTCATACTTTTGAGACGCTTGCGTCCACATATGTACTCTGGTGATTATGATATTATATATGGATCTTAATGTCTTTTTGTGTCTTATGGATCATATTTTTCTTTAAAAATGTATTTACATGTTTATGTGTATGTCCTTTCATATGTGTGCGAGATGGCAATCTAAAATTTGATTAGCTAGAGTATCTGTAATTTGGTTTAATCTCCTAGGAACATGAAAATATGTAATATAATCAAAGCTTCATTCTAAGAGACATACCCTAAGGAATAGTCGGTGTAAAGTCAGATCATGAACACGGTAGACTCTATTTAACTGAGACACAACCAACTAAGCATCTAAATAGACCCGGAGATGAGAGATACCAAATGACAGGGCGTCATGAAGAAACTCAATAACTGCACTGTACTCGGCGACATTGTTTGTGGTGTCACCTAAGCAAGCCTCCAAGTGTGCCAACTAGCACCGTCTGTGTACCCAATGAACACCTCAGATTCACTTCACATCTGCCACAGTGACGAAAGATAACATCAAAAACGACACGTCCATAATACTAAAAGAAACTAGAAAGTAATAGTACAAAGACTATACATATGTTACAAAAAGTTACCCAAGGTGACCTACCTATGAGTGATACTTCTTGAGGTAGAGCCCATTTCTAGGCTCTAACAAAGCATTTCCCTCAAAGTCAACCAGACGATAAGCGCCCTTTTTAAGAACCTCTTTTATGACGAAAGGTCCGAACCACATGGGTTTGAATTTTCCTGCCCCTAGGGGGTCCTTATTTTGGTTATAGACTAGGACAAGGTCACCTTCAGAGAAAATCTGAGGATGAAAGGACCGATCATACTGACAGTTGACCTTATGTTTGTGAGCCTCATTGGCTAGGGCCACATCACGACGCTGATCATTGAGGCGCTCAAGTTATAATAACCGCTCTTCAAGTGGAGAAGTGTCTGGAAATAATTGTACTACCAACTTTAGGGATGGGATTTGACATTCAATAAGCAAGACTGCTTCCATCCTGTAAACAAGTTGAAAAGGTGAGAAACCGGTTGTAGTCTTAACAAACGTTTGGTAAACCCATAATGCTGAGTATAACATCACATGCCAATTTGACTTGGCTGAGTTGATCGTTCGCTGTAGGATGGTCTTAAGAGATTTATTTACAGCTTTCACCTGACCATTTGCTTGGGGGTAGTAGGGTGACGAATGTTCTTGCTGCAAACCAAGATTTGATGTTAACTCGATCATCATTTGGTTCTAAAAGTGACTGCCATGGTCAGTGACAATCTCTCTCGGGACGCCGAACCTTGTTATTATCTGGTTGAATAAAAAGAGAGTCGTAGTCTCTCCATCATCTTTAAACGTTGGCATAGCTTCGACCCACTTTGTGAAGTAGTCTATGGATACAATGATATAACGGTGCCCCCTTGCTGAAGGAAGGTTGCATGTAGTGTAATCAATCCCCCACTTGGTGAAGGGATCAACTGTGATGACAGGAAACATGGGAGCGGGATGTGCCCTCATCTTCCGAGAGAAGATATGACACGGGTGGCACTTCTTGACCGATTCGATACAATCTTTGATTAGTGTCGGCCAGAAGTAACTTGCTCATAAAATATTTTAGGTTGTTGCCAACCCAGACAAATGACCGCCACATGCTCCGGTATGGAAATCGTTAAGCACGATAACTTCTTCTTCGTGAGTGAGACATTGGCGCAGGATGTAGTCTACACCTCTTCGATACAACGTATCATCGAGTATGAGATAATTCTTAGCCTGATGGCGTATACGTCGATGCTCATCACGAGAAGCAGAGGTGGGGCACTTCAAAGTCTAGAGATAGATAAGTATATCTCTGTACCAGGGATCCAAAGATGTGATCAAAAAAATATCTCCTATGATAGGCGACTCTTCGGGCACAACATCACCTGACTCAATCGGAAGTTCCGAAATAAGTTTTGCGAAGACCAGTGACTTTTTGGATTTCGCTGAAACGAAATCTAAGTCAAACTCCTAGAGGACGACTATCCATCTACTGATTTTTCCGCCTATTACTCGTTGTGTCAACATGTACTGGAATGGATTCACAATAGTAATGATGGTGGTCTTATGAAACAAAACATAATGACGAAACCGTTGAACAACATGGAATACTACCAAAGCAAGTTTTTCGATATGAGAATAATTGAGTTCTGATCCTATGAGGCCTCGACTCAGGTAATAGATCACATATTATGAGAACAAGTCATCTTCTTGAACTAAGACCATGCCGATGGTTGACTCTGCTATAGCCAGGTACAATAAGAAATCTTTTTTATAGTTAGGTGGTCGAAGCAGAGAGGCAGTTGTGAGGGCATGTTTCAACGTGTCGAAAGAGCATTGAGAGGCATCGTCCCAATGAAGAGGAACGTCTTTCTTCAGTAAGTGCATAAATCCCTTTGTGATATCGACATAGTTGGTGATGAAACGTCTTAAAAAATTCGCCTTGCCTTGTAGACTCTGAAGTTGAAGGATTGTGCGTAGAGGAGGCAACTGAATTATTGCCTCAACCTTGAGAGGATCGACCATGATCCCTGTTGTTGACACTATGAAACCTAAAAAATGTCCTGATGTTACGCAAAAGATGCACTTGTCTAGATTCAAGAGAATCTGGAAGTAGCGACAATGCTCAAAGATAAGTCGGAGGTGTGTGGGATGATCTGTTCTCTTGTGATATCGAGATGCTAAATCATCTAAATAGGCCTCGACTATATGCTTGAGATCATGGAAAGTAAAAGACATGGCCCGCTGAAAGGTCACTCCAACGTTTTTGAGACCAAAGAGCATCTTACGATATGCGAATGTACCCCATGGAAAAATGAATTCCATTTTGTGTTGGTCTTCGAGTTTGATTTGTATTTGATTATATCCAAAAAAACCATCCATGAAAGAGAAGGCCTTGCAAACTGCACATTCATCAATTATCTGGTCGATGAATGGTGTGGGAAAATTATCTTTTGGACAAGCCTTGTTCAAATCATAGAAGTCTGTACATACATGAATCATGCCCTATTTCTTATTGATCGAGATAGGATTTGACACCCATTGGGTCAAATGGATAGGATAGATAAAACCAACTTTTAGCAGTTTCTCAACTTCAACCTTAATGGCTACTGCTTTCCTGGGATTAACTGGATGAAGCTTCTGCCGAACATGCTTGGCATATGGATAAGTTGTGATTTCATGTTCGACTATTTTTGGATCTATTCCTGGCATTTCCTCATAAGACCAGGAAAAAACGTCGCAAAATTCTTTAAATAGATCTGTGTAGATTTGAATCTCTCTGAGGGAGCAGTCAGCTCCAACGAAAACATTCTCCATGAATTCAGGGGTTCTGGAGATATTGATTGGTCTGGTTGCAGCGATGGTTTCCATATTACCCTTAGCATAAAGCTCATGTGTAGCTAAGGGATTAATAGGACAAGACCTATCTCTAGTCGTAGTCAAGGTGAATTCTCCGGCTTCGATTCTGCTTAACTCTGGGAGGAAGTATGATCTGTGATGAAGATTATCCCAGGGTTTGTCTGGACTAGTCATTGCTTCAATTACTGCTTCGTCGAAGGGAAAGACTAAGTCTAACAAATCGGTGTCAACGAGAGAACCTTGAGCCCAAATAGGCTCTAGAAGCGGATCTAACTCATGTGCGGGAGTTGAATTTGTGTCAACCAAAGCTTTCTAGACCAAAGAGTACGCTACTTCAGCTGTGGACAAAGGCATGGACATGCCCGGGTGCCCTGTCCCCTCCATCGTGGTCGATGGGGAAGGAAGTATCCACAGATCGTTGAAGTAAGTCCTGCGAAATGATGAAACTTGGAAAATCTCAACCTTATGGTGGTCAGATATGAATTTGAGATCGCCTTGAGGGGGCGGGTAATCAAAGGTACCCATCAAGGATGGGCACAAACCAAACCCTACGTTGACTATGCCTGGTTGGGGATTATCAATCATTGGGACCGCAGATACCCCCAATGAAGGTTTAGGTCTGGAGAAAGACAATTGATCAATGGTCACAATCCGGTCCTCGTGTGGAAACAACAAGACACAAAAAACTGTAGAAACCACTTCATGCATGGAAAAAGTCCAACTCCTTCCTAACAAGAGATTGTAGTCGAGTGACACGTCGACTACTTCTACCTCGACGCACATGGTCTTCCCTCCTAACTGCATGGGGAAAGAGGGAATGATACCATGTGGCCGGAACGAACGACCATCGAAAGTCGTGAGAAGAGTAGGCGATGGAGATAAAACGGGTTGGCCAATGGCCTTCCAACATGGTAATGACATAACACATGTCGAGGCGCCCTCACCAACCACCATGCGTAAGATATTCTGAATAAAATTTTTCATGGAGTGAGCCACTACTATCTGAAACGCTAAGTGGTAAGGCAGACGAGGTTTTAATTTGATTGTTTCCAGCATGATGGTACCCAGATTACAAGTCTCGGTAGATCCTAAAGCAGTTAAAAAGGATTTCCTCTAGGAAGGGCAGCTTTGGAGGACCTCCAAAGCGAACTTCGCGCAAGGGGTTTGAGACAAATCCTCCACCATAGAATAGTTCTGGGTGGCCCTTGCATTTGGGTTGTGAGAAGATTTTTTGAACGCACCTTTTGGGATGCGTGTCATTGTTTCGCCCAAAGTCTTCTCAATCTATAGAGGAAGAGATGGGAGTTCAGCTTCTTTTCCCTTCTCAGAAGTGCTTGGTTTACTATAGTCATGCGCTCTAGTTGATATAAAAGCATCACCTTTCATCATATACACATTCACGGATGCGTGATTGTTTGAAGATGGAGAGGGTCCTTGACTGCCCCCTTCTGCGCTTGTAGAGGCTTGGGTTAGGTTTTGCCCATGCTGAAATGGATTGGTTAACATGGCAGGCTGTTGTTGTGTCATAAAATTTTGGGCCTCTGCAAGCCGAGGACATTGGTGGGTTGGGTGGTCTTCCGCGCACAGGTTACATGGGTACCTTGCCTTCCGTTTCTCAGTGTTTCCCCCACCAACATTATTAGTGGGTTTCTTATCCCCCTTACCCTTCTTTCGTTGTTTTTTCTTTCTTTCAGGTTGTTGGGTGGCCTTTGGATTTGTCGATTGTACTGTGTGTACATCCGACGTTTTAGTAGGGGGAGCAGCCAAAACAGTAGTTTGGCTGGACACTGTGTGCTGTATAGACAATTGCTGCAATTGCTTCGTCAGTTGCTTAGTGGGCTTTGTTTGTGCTAAACCAACAATACCATTGGCATGTGGTCCATATCTCTGTTTGGTTTGATCAAGTATTGAGCATGGTGCATCTGGCAAGATCCCGTATAACAAACCAGACTGAGAATAGATTAGCTCAAGCTGTTGAGCTCTCATGATGGCGTCTTCTTCACAAAATACTCCCAATATTGCGACATCTTTGGATAACTGTAGGACCAAATACTTAAGGATCCACTCGAGCAGGAATGCTGGTGGGACTGGCACCTTAATTAAACTCTCTTGGCATCTCCATTCTTGGATGTGATCAGAGATATGGTCCGCTTTTTTCTATGAGAAATTGTCCAGCAATTCTGTGCTAGCATCGTATCTCACAGGTAATTGGAAATGGTTTAAAAAATCCATTGCCAATTTTCCAAAGGAAGAGTATCTTGACCGGTCGAGCTCAATGTACCATTTCGCGGCACTCCCAATGAGAGTACGTTGAAACAATCACAACTGTACGGAGTCGTCTTTCAACGAGTTAGACGAGCACCAAAGATGGAAGGTGGTCACATGATCCCCTGGATCTTCATTAGGCTTGGCTTCGAATTTTGGTATGTCCAAAGGCAACTTTGTCGGCATAGGGGGCAACGCGGATCGTGATAGATAGGGTCATTCAACAACCTCATCAAATCTGGAAAATGCAAGGTTGCTAGGAAAGGTAGTTTGGGTTGTTGATGATAACCATGGAAAAAGGGACCTGGAGTTTGACTGGCACCAGGTTGCTAGGAAAAGTTCGATTGCTGGCCTAGGTTTTGGTAAAAACCATGGCCATGACCAGCGTACGGATTTTGCGTGTGAGGAGACATCATCGGCTGATTCCCAAAATAGTACGTATATGGTTGGGCGTGCATTACATTCAGAGGGATTTGGGAAGGTTTTCCCCATGCCGATCCAATGGGGATAGGCATAGTACCTGGTCCGGGGTTCCATTAGTTGTGAAAAGAATTACCCCAGATTGACATTCCTGACGAGGAATGGATCCCTGCCAAGAATTCCCAGGCCTTGATGCGGAAGAAGTTCCTAGGTTTGCCCCTTGTGCAGAAATAGTACCGTGCATAGGAATAGGTTGTCCAAAACCGAGATTTCCCCCACTCAGGAAAGCAGCTGACGAGAAAGCGTTGTTACCAAACACACTGAAAAAAGAAAACGATGTCGAACCTGTCAGCATATTATTCGAAGGTGGTCCATGACTCCCTGCTCCAAATAAACTATGGTGTGCAGGTGGCCCAGTGGATTGCTGGTGGGTGCCACCGAGTGAAGGGGACGAAGGAGTTATATGACCTCCCCCATAAGGGAAAATGTTAAAAGGAGATGAAGTGCCCCCCATGTGGCCTTGCAGAGGAGTTTTAGAGCTCCCTTCCCCCATACCTAAAGTCTGTGAAGTGGAGTAAGAAAGTACTCAACTTGTACCTGAGCTAGGCATCCCATATGAGAATGGAGGGCCTGTCGCACTAGGTGTGAAAGGGGTTGTGGCCGCCACCATAGATGGGATCAAACCACTGTGCGAGGTAGAGGCGATCGAGACCATGGTGGCTCAGACTAGTGACGGTGGGTTAGGAGGTGGAAACTCTCTTGTGGTGACAACCGTAGTGGGAATTGAAGAATTCCTAGAAGGAGTTACATAATTTGTTTCCATTGCTGTGTGCGACATTGTCTGGCACTCGTAAGGGTAAATCGGTACGATGATGGGTGACGAAAGATCAGTGGTTGGAGTTTCAGATGGACCAAGAGCTTTCACTCCAAAGTCTAAAACGGTCGTTTCCTCCGACTGTTGGTCAGGTACAATTTCTTGTGACCCGGTCGCTTCAAAAGACCCTTGTTGGTCTAGATTTCGCCTTAGTGGTGGCGAAGGTGGTTCCAATGTAACCGGTGATAGGCATAGGAGCCTTCATGACCGGAGGAGCTCATGGTCCTCCACTGTGTGAGAATATCAAAGACACCCTAGGGATTTCTATTCGTTCAAAAAACAACACACACTAAAAAAAGTCCCTCCAAGATAAAACAAGCAAACACTAAACTAATTGGAAGAACAGTTACAACAACCAACACTAGAGAAACTTACTGATGCAAGTGAAAATCGAACACGGAAGAACCCTCTGGGTATACTCTGCAAAGCATGGCCCGATGTTTGTCCTAGGTACCATGGTATACCCCCGCAGGCACCTATGTATGTTTCTAAAAAGATAGGCAACTAGGTTGCCAGCGCACGAATAGTCACCAGGCGGGTATAGTCGAAAGTCGGGTAGACCACAATGAGCAGGGTATCAAGCCCAAAACTGTCAAGGGTATCGAAGGAAAGTGGTCTGGAAGACAACTGAGGACCTCGAACGGATTCGAGACCCACGAAGCTCCGTGGCAAATGCAATTGACGAAATCCCAAGAGAAGCCCTCTATATGTGTTCTCCACTACGATTGGTCCAACTTTGGAGGTGTTATCTCCGCTACCTTTCCGCACGCGACCTCATGTTTAGCCCCTGTGTTAGAGGGGGGTTCCAGATAACTTTCACGATACTGGACTTTGACACTCCCTAACTCAGACTCCAGTGTTTGATTTTAATGGCCTTGAAGAGTTTCCTCTCCAACCTAATTCAAGGCCCTAACCCTAAACTAGTTGGTTGACCCTAGAAACATAAAAAGTCTAATGAATTTTAGATTTAGCGTTAATTTTTATGGCTGGTCTTAAGTCAAAGGTTATGAAAGTGAAACTAGTGATGTTTGAAAGACAAAAGCAAAAATAAACAGAAAGGTGGAAACAAAATACCTTCAATTAACTTAAATAGTAAACAACTTTTCAAACTTAAAAATTTTCTAAGATCTTTGAACATCAAACTCAAAGCAGGATTTCACTCGACTACGAGCTACTTATGATCTAAGTAAACCATCAAGAACTTATGAAAGCAAAGACTTTTCCCTAGTTACTAATATAAAACAACACTTTTTAACCAATCAAAGAAATAAAAGATTTTTTTTTTTTTATTTGAATGCTCACAAAGAAAAAAGGAAAAATACCAACAAGTCAAAACCAAGAAAACTTCTAGCCTAAGTGCAGATCACAAAGAGTCACTTTAAAAATCACACACAAGAAAATTGAAATTTGACTCTCACACTTGTCTAAAACCCTATAAAAGAAAATTTTGAGGAAAACTTCTAAATGAAAAAGAAAGCTATTGTTGTGATCAAACCTAAGTTACTGACCACTATGATAGAGACCCCAAAACCCGAGAGGTATAACTCTTGTCAAAGGAAATGATGACTGCCTCACCTTCAACAAAAATTTTCTCCACAAGCACACTGCTAACAGTTCAACAACAAGTGTGTGCATGTGAGCTGTGTAAAGTCAGAGTGTGTGTACACGCGTGCTGACCTTATACAGGCTGCTTGTATCTCTGAAACTCTGAGACAAATGAAAATCCAAGCAATCCAACCTAGGTAGAGACTACTAGTACTGAGAACCAGAATCTCTTGAAGACTCAGACACTAACTTTAACAGAAAAAAGAAAACAATTCAAGGAAAACTTCATAGAACAAACCAATCTGAGGTGAAACCTAAGCTATGGACTGCAAACAACAAAGACTAGAAAGACTTCCAGAAAACCCCTGAGAAGGATTAATTCTGACAGGGAAGAGGATGACTGCCTCTCTAAAAGAAATTTTCTAGAATCATACATGCGACTGACACTTCCTCAGCTAGCGTGTACATGCGGGCTGCGAGAATGTAGGGCATGGGTACACACGTGCAGACCTTATACAGACTGCGTGTACCTCTGTGGGTCTTGGAAAAAAAATACAGTCAAGCAAAGAAATAGAGATAACTGGTATGGAAGACTAGAATCTCTGTTAGCTCAAACTTTTCCAGAAACTTTAAAAACAAGAAATGAAACCAGTTCTTAAAAATACCCCAGACAAAACATTCCCAGAAACCCTAGATTCTCCCTAGTATGGTAGCCAATTATGTTGTGAGTGGGAAATCCCTCTATGGACTAGCACTTAGGGATTTATTATGCATGCAGAAAAGACCTAAAGATTCCTACTTTCTACCGTCGTCTCGGACCTAATCCCCATTATTCTTAAGCAAATACATAGTTAAGAAGATCAAGTGAGCATACCTTATTTCGAGCGTTTGATATCGATACTTCTTCATGCTTGATCTCTCTTTGACTGCAACTCTCCTCCCAAGGATGACCTGCATTCACACAAGACAAACAAAGAACTCCACATGCATTTGATCTACAAATTAATGGGTTAGAGATTCAATCAACATGTATGCAATAAACCATGAAAACCTCATATGGTGGGACGGGAAAAGTACTTCTTTATTATTAACTTCAAAAATCAACTTACAATGATGAAGCCAACCACTACTCCATGAACCTGGTCCTGGGCTCCTCTTCAACTGTCCTCCAACTTCTTTTCTCTACATTTCTCTTTGCATAAGGATGGCTAAAGGTTTGGACAAAGGGAATGCGCAATCAGGTATAGTTTCTTTACTATGATTCTCCTCTTCCAAATTTGACCCCTAACCCTTCTTTTATAGGCTAGAAGAAGCTAGGTATTTGGTTGAACCTTCGGCCATGCATGGCCAAAAGGTTTAGTTAACTCACTCAAATCTGTGTGTTCTGTTAGCAACTTTCCTTTTTTCGTGATTTTGTAGGTACATGCGGGTTGTCTTGGGTCAGCTAGCATGTACATGTGTGCAGTAATGGAGCAGGGCGCGTGGGCCTTTATAAAAGGGGTTTTTAAGAAGATTTGTTCAACAATGTTTTGGCAAAGAAGGAATTTGAGATGGCGTGATGCCAGGTAAGCACGTCTGGTGCAAATTAGGGTTATAACACATGCAACTTCCAACACACAACATTAAACATTGTCAACACCTTTGTCTTTTTGAATGCCTTTCTTCCCCGCCAATATTTAATTCTCTCCCGCACTCACACTTTTCTATAAGAAACCCCGATCTGCTTAAATCACCTTTGAAAAGAAAACAGAAAAACAATTAGCCATTTCAACCAACAACAAAACATAACTAACTACACCCCGCAAAATAACAATCAATTTCTAATCTTCCTAGCAATATAGAACATAGTGCAAAGGATTTCTTACCCTTTGACATAGATTTGAAAATGTCCAACACCACAACTCGCAACACACAACACACCTTTTTCACCTGTCAACCTTTAATTATCTTCGGCCTCTGCAACAAACCCTAGCTCACTTAAATCCCCCCTACAAAACAAAACAAAACAACGACCAACCATTTCAACCAACAACACAACATAACTAGTTGCACTACCCATGAACATAACCAATTGTTGTATGTTTCCAACCAAGTTGGTTCAAAGCAAGATAGTAGATGCACAACATTTCTTACCCCACTTCCAAAGAAACTCGCCTTTCTCATTGGTAGCACACTATATTACGTTAGCACACAAACAACTCAACAACAATTACCTTGAACCAAAAACTTAATTAAAACTCGTTGCAATCCATAAAATCCCCAACACAGAATCATCCCATATAGTACACATAAATCTATTTATATTTATTAAAATCAGTCTACACATTGTATGACACTAGTACCTGCACCCCTACGAACCATGCATTACAACTCCAAAATTAAATCGCTTATTAAAATTTATTTGTCGGCCCGACAATAAGACGTCGTTTTGAATGACCTATTAGAAGCTAGCAAAAAAAAATGAATCGCTTGCAACAAAGTTCAACTATCGAAAAAAGCGATATATTTTTTGTCAATGCAAAAAATAATCAACGGTCAATGAAAAATCGCTAGCACACTATATCACGTCAGCACGCAAAGAACTCGTCAACAATTACTTTGAACAAAAAACTTAACTAAAATTCGTTGCAATCCATAAAATCCCCTGCACAAAATCATCCCATACATTACACATAAATCTATTTATATTTATTACAATATGTCTATACATTCTATGATAGTAAATATAATTGCATATTCTTCATTCAACAATTGATGCAACAACAAGCTTTGGGAACCGATATCCTCTCAAAACTTTGACACTATTACCTACACCCCTCCCATCCATGCATTACAACTCCACATATAAATCGTTTATTAAATTGTCACCGTTGACCCGACAATAAGATGTTGTTTTGAACGACCAATCAGAAGCCNACAAAGTTCAACTATAGAAAAAATGATAATTTTTTGGTCAAAGAAAAAACTAATTAGCGATCAACATAAAATCAAAAATCGATCGCTATAGTCTCAAGCCTTCAACGAGGAGTAATAATGATTTTACAATCTATCAAATTTGTTTTAGATAAAAATAAATAAAATAACTTTCATTATAAAAACCTATGTCAACCCCAAAAATTATTCCAAGGTTTTATGTGGCTATAAAATGTTAGTCTTTCTTGCGTTATACATCATGTTTATTTTAAGATGTAAACACTGATAGAAATATTGAAATATTTAATAAAAATTTTATCATTTGTCAGAAATCTTTTTAAATAAAAAAAATAACTTTCATTATAAATACTAATGTCAACCCCAAAAATTATTCCAAGTTGTTTTTATGTGGCTATAAAATGTAAGAGTCTTTCTTCCGTTATACATCGTGTTTATTTTAAAAGGTAAACAATGATAAAAATATTGAAATATTTAACAAAAATTTAATAATTTGG
>SNQJ01S0041081.1:24587-37543 GCA_010110895.2 Picea sitchensis
CCAAGTTGTTTTTATGTGGCTATAAAATGTAAGAGTCTTTCTTCCGTTATACATCGTGTTTATTTTAAAAGGTAAACAATGATAAAAATATTGAAATATTTAACAAAAATTTAATAATTTGGCCAAATCTTTTTAAATAAATAGAAGAAAAATAAACAAATGACTTTTATTATAAAATTTTATGTTAACAACATAAATCATTCAAAGTTTTTGATAAGGCCCTAAAATATAAGAATCTCTCCCTCAATTATAATAAGGTATAAAATGTAAGAGTCTTTCTTCCGTTAAACATCGTGTTTATTTTAAAAGGCAAACAATGATAAAAAATTGAAATATTTAATAAAGATTTTATAATGATAAAAATATCGAATTATTTAATAAAGATTTTATAATAAATAAATATAAGAAAAATAAACAAATGACTTTTATTATAAAATTTTATGTTGACAACATAAGCCATTCAAAGTTTTTGATAAGGACCTAAGATTTAAGAATCTCTCCCTCAATAATAATAAGGTATACAAGGTTTATTTCAGAAGGTAAACAATGCTAAAGTGACTAAAATAGTTAATAGTAATTTTGAAATTTAAATATAAAAATGGCTTTCATTATAAAGGTTTATGTTGCCATAAAATTGTTATAGGATATTTTAAGTGACTTTGTGTTGGGTTTAAAAAAAAAATATCACAATATGAATGTGTGTTAACTTTGTTTAGTATTTTGTATTATTCAATTTAAAATAAATATGATTTTTTTAATTAAAAATAATTTTATTAGTTAATTTAATTTAAAGATGATTTTTTATTATAAATAATTTTATTAACATTAAATAATTTTTTTCTCTAGGTTAATAATAGGCGTCGAAGTCATTACAATAATATACTCGTTAATCTAATTAATTGTTTCAAGCGACGAACCGTTTTCCAACATGAAAATTGCCCTTTATATATTTATATAAATAAGTTCACATTACAAAAAGATCATTGATATTCAGAGCCCACTGACCACTTCCTTATTCTAAAAAATAAAGACCTCTACTAAGAGATGTCTAGCGAAAAAACATTACAACCCAGGAATATATAGTCCTTCGCCAGTGCAAAATATGATAAATACTTCTCTACCAAAGCAATATCACTATCTCACATAGATAATCAAACCGATAATGACGAAGACATGCTGAGTTAAAAAAGATTGATAGTAATAGGAATCCCCTCATTTCCCTCGATCTAACTGCTATAAACAAGCTTTCCTTCAGGACTGTTGAGGGACAATTTTGAAAGAGTATCTGCCTCCATGTTTAGTTCCCTATAGACATGAGTGAAATGTATTTATTTAAATGCAAATTTCAACGAATTAATGCCATCCATCCACCCCATCAGGGAGGCGACCTATAACATGCCTCTGTCCTTTAGCCAATTGATGATGATCTTTGAATCTCCAATGACTTGGATCACTTCAAGGTTGAGTCACTGCACAAAGAAAAGAGACACCCATGCCCCTAATAGTTTGGATCACGTGTTAGTCCCCTGACCACAATTTAACATCCAATTGATGACCCGATTATTACTGAGCTTAAATATACCTCCAGCCCCACACTCGCGAGTGTTGGGGGTTGTAGCGCCATTGAACCGATAAACACTTTTGGTCAGAAAACAAGGTGTCTGAAGGATCCACTTCTTTACTTTTTTGGTTACCTCCATCGATGGCAACAACATTTTAACCTTTGCTATCACCAATAAGACCGATGCTTTGTGCCCTTCAAAAGTAACCAAGTTCCTCTCCAACCATAAGAACTAGCAAACAATAGACGAGAGAGTAATAAGGGATGTTTCCTTCCTATGCCAGCTCTCATAGCTGGAACTGAGATCGACTCCTTCCTAGTAGGACTGAATACTAAGTGCTGAGTATAACTGGTTCCACACCTCTCGACTAAAATTACAAGCAATGAAAAAGGTGATAAACTGACTCAGCTTCAACTTGACATAAAACACGTAAATTTGGCCCCTCCCACCCCTTCCTATAAAGGTTATCCTAGGTAAGGATCCTATTCTCCAGTGATAACCAGGTAAAAAGATTTATTTTTGGAGTAAGGTCCCATTTCCAAAGAAGCTTGTGCCAACCCTCAACCTAAATTGGCCAAAACGTTTTAGCAAGAGCTAGATATATGTTTTTTGTAGAGATTCTACCCAAGGAGTCACCTCCCACCCAACAAAGCTTATCACACTTGTTTCGTAACTGAACTCTTGCATGACACAACACTTTACGAAAGTCCTCCCATTCCTCTGCTAGACTCCCAACTAAGTCGAGGTCAGATCTCGACTTCCATTATGAATTATTAATCCCCTCCCTTTCATGACCTCTCGCTTGATATAGATATAGGATAGAGTTCCTTCTTATCTCATCTCCCAGGTGACTAGAAATAAAGGATAAATTCCCCACTCCCAAAATGCGATCAAGGCCGACCTAAACACAGTGACCAGAACCTGTTCTCCACCCAAGCCAATTTGTTAATAGATGTAATGATTTAAGCAGTCTTTTCCAAGTCTAGGACGCCGATGGGTTATGAGAAGAAGCTTCCCAAAACCAAGTGATCATGGAGCAGTTTGAGATATATTTATCGTTGATAACTTTTCTCCAAATCTCGTCCAATGTTAAAACCCGCCACAAAGAATTAACCACTAGTGCCCTATTAAAAAGGTGAATATTCTTGATGCCCCAGCCTCCCAAGCACTTTGGTCTTGATAATTGAATCCAGCTGCACAAGTGAATATGGTTTCTACCCTCGATACCAGACCACAGAAATTTAAACATCAGACTACGAATTTTATGTAAAATAGAAGTTGGTATGGCTGCCAAATCCATCCAGTAAACCACCCGACCCTCCAACATTAATTTTACAAGTGTAAAACGACCCCCCAGAGACAACCATCTATTACACCACCACCCGATATTATCTTCAAATTTTGATAGAAGACAACGCCAATCCTCGGGTTTGTAAGCCTCTGCCTTTAAATAATAACCCAGGTACCAGAATCCTTTAGCCAGTTCTTCAAAACCATAAGGAAAAAGTGTCTTTAATCTATCCAGAGTATCATTAGGGATTCCAAAATGGTAAAAGATGGATTTTGACCAGTTTATGCTCAAACCCAAGGCTCTGTAGAAAGTTGATAAAATATTTTTGATTCAAACCACTCTTCCACCGATGCCTTCGACAAAATTAACACATCATTGACAAAAAACAGATGCAGAATCTTAACAAGTCTTGAGACCTTAACCCCAGAAAGCTTCCCTTCACCCAAACCTTTCTTCAACAAATGATTAAGTCCTTCCATAACAAGAATAAATAACAAGGGAAATAGGGGGAAACCCTGGCACAAGCCTCTGCCGCTTTTGAACATCTGAGATGTCTCCCCATTGACCAAGATCGCAAAATTTGCACTAGTCACACAACCAAGAATCCAATTTGTAAAACGTATACTAAAACCCGATTGGATCAGAATCAAGTGTAAGAAGTCTGAATTTATACAATCGTGGGATTTCTTAAGGTCTAACTTCAGAATCAAGGACTTTGACTTCTTAGCCTTTATACTGTGGATACCCTCATGAGTCATACCAATCACATCCAAAATATGCCTCCCTTTGAGAAAACCTAATTTTTCCTCCGACAATGACCCAGACAAGATAGGTTTAATCCTATTTGGTATAATCTTAGTAATCAATTTGTAAGAGAGATTACACATGGCTATCGGTTTGTAATCCCCAAAAGAGATAGGTTTATTAACCTTTGGAATCAAAGTTAAAAACATAGCTGCATTTAATGATTTTTTAATAGCTCCCCGAAGCCTTGTGTCCTCAACTAGGTCCAGCAAGTCATCTCCCAATAGGTCAAAGAAAAAAAGATAGAACTCCACAGACCAACCATCGGGCCTCGGGTTTTTTTCTTTAGAGAAAGCTTTAATAACCTTCCTTATCTCCTCCTTAGTACACGGTTTTTCAAGAATATTTGTATCCTCCGCATTTACCAAACGACCAAAGAGTCCAGCTGTGTTAACCTGATCTTCTATAGACTCCTCATCCGACTTTCTATAGAATGACCTAAATAAATTGACAGCTTCAGACTTTATGGCTTCCACACTAGTGTGAACTTGACCTTCTTCATTATATATCTCCCAAATATGTTTTTTGTTCCTCCTATAACTGGCGAAGTTATGAAAATATTTTGTGTTTTTATCCCAATATTTTAACCACACCGCTTTGCTCCTAAGTCTCCACTTTTCCTCTTCTTCTCTAAGTAAATTGTCCCACTCCATATCCAATTTCTTGATATTATTCTCTCTGATAGTAGAGTCTGGATCCCGAGCCTCCTGTAAAAGATAGTCAGTCAATAATTCTTCAAGGTGCGTTAAGTTTTCTTCTTGGGCTCTGATATGTTCTTTGGACTAGATTTTCAATTGTGTGTTTAAAGCTTTCATCTTATTAATGAATCTTTGTTGTATATCCCTTTTAGAATGGTAAATTGGATCTTTCGAAACAAAATTAACTATAATTGTGACCTCTGGTTCCAATAACCACCTGGAATTGAACTTAAATGGATATGCCTTCGGAAGAGATACCCAGTTTAACCTCAAGAGGACCAGAGCGTGATCCGAAAAGTATGGATATTCATCCCAGGAATTATACGATAATGCGCTTGCTAACAAGTCCTCATTCATTAAGGTCCGATCCAGTCTTTTTGATATGCTTGCATCTCCACTCCGACCATTCCTCCAAGTTGGCACCACCGCATCCAATAGTACATCTACTAAGCTAGAGTTATCAAAGAGCTCAGTGAAGAATGTTGAAAGAGGATCTAAATGAGTAGATTCTCCCCACATCTCCCCATCTCCCATGGTGAGATTTAAATCCCCATCCACTATAAGATTCCTGCTATCAAGAATGCCACTGGCCACCAAATTATCCCATAATGCTTTCCTCTCCGAGCAAGGGCCGTATATATTAAGCATAGAGACTGGTTGATTAAGTTCCAAGGAAATACCTAAAAGAAGAATGCCACCACAAAAAATATAAGGAGCAACGTAAAAAAAATTCAGATCCCAAGAGACAAGAAGCCCTCCCAAAGTCCCAACGACATTGACTGCACATGTATGCCAAGTAGGACACAAAGTAAGCAAAAGAGCATGCACTTTGTGTTCCATAACCATAGTTTCTTGCAGGAAAATGATATCCGGTCTAGTCCTCCGAAGCAATATTCGAAGGGAGGTTTATTTCAGGGCCCCCCCCACCCCTCTAATGTTCAAGGAGAGAAAGATCATGTATTCTCTCATGCTAGGGCTTTCAGACCTCTAAGCACCCCTGAATCATTAATAACCAGCAAGTGTGTCCCCTCTGAAATAGTACCCAGAGCCTCCTTCTTCTTCCTCACACTTCTAGTCTTTATAGGGGAGGTTTCCATACCCAGACCCTTTGACCATGAGTAACTAGTAACTGTATCCCCCCCATAGGAACTAGACGACCCCACTCCTCCATAAGGATCGGGTCTATGGAATATAGTTCTCCCCCTATAAGTGGGTAGTGGTACAGGGCTCTGCACCTCTCTGATAGGTGGGACTAGTGACTCCAACACAGACCCTAACTCATTATCCCCCAACTCAGGTTCCCGACAACCCAAAAATAAACTATCTTTTGAAACAATGGAATGTCTAAAGGAGTCCCTTCGTAGAAGATATGAGGGTCCACAGTCTCTCCTCATCGGTATAGTACCAGGAAAAGAGTCGTTCTTGGGCCAGTTACACTCCAAAGAACATGTAAGTGGGTCCTCACAGGTCAGACCACCTCCCACAGACTTAGAGGTGGGAACAAAAGAAATATTGATAGCAGAAGTTCCTACCGACTTCACAATCGGACCTAGGAGAGTATATGGTGCCAAGTTACCTAAACGAAAGTCGAAGAACTTGGACTCATCCAAAAATGATCTTTCCTAAATAGATAATGAATGAAAAAGAGTGGGACAGATGGATTTCAACTTACTCATAATGGTCTTAGTTTTTTCTGGCATAGTCACGTCCACGATCTCATAGCCACTAGGATTGAGTCGGGAAGACTCAATCTCTGGTGAGTCAACCCGAATCGATCTATCCAACTGAGTACCCTCTAAAACCTCCTCAATAGGAGTACCCAAACAGTCCCTCCACAAGTGACCTATTTGCCGACAACTTGAGCACCTGAACAAGATGCCTAAGTAATCCAAGGGCTGGACGAAATGGTGACCACGCCAACTAATCTCCAATGATTCTAGTAAACCAGAGTGCATGTCTATTTCCATGAGGACTCTGCAGATTCTTATATCATTAGATTTAAGGGCTCCTAGGTCCACACAAATAAACTTCCCGAGGATATTCCCTATATCTTCCAAAGCTTTTCCATGCAAAAAATGCAGCAGCAGACCCAACAACAACACCCAGAAGTGACGGAACCTAAAATAATCCTGTGCAGAGTTGAAGTTCACCTGCCACCTTTTTAACATCAAACTACCTCTGTCATAGGTCCATTGTCTATCCAAAATATTCTTTATGTCTTCTAAGATCTTGAACTGAAACCCAAACCACCCTTTTGTAAGGTAAACTACCACCAGGTTATAACCCAACAATGGCTTCCAAACAACCGAAACCCAATCTTCTAACAACATTTTACACTTGTGTTTGTAGGAGAACCTCCCTACTAGTGTAAATAATGCGAGGCTCACCGTATCCTCCAACTTGACGTCCTCACCCAGCATCAGTTTGCGCTTAGTGCGCTTAGGCACCCAATGTCTGTACTGACGAGAGCCCAACCTCTTTTTAACTCCAGTACTGCTATCTCTAACAACTACCCCCAATACACCACCCTTTTCTCTCACCTTACCACCTACAACCTCTCTGGTATGCTCAAAACCTTTCACTCCAATATTCCCAAGAGTACCAGTGACCGAACCTTGTAAATTCTCAGATGGTGCGCTACTAGCATGGGTCTGAGAAACATCCACAAATGTTGTTGAGATTTGGGCCTTAACTGCTTCCCTAAGTGCCTTAAAGTCACCATTAAAGCCTACCATATCTGTCGTAGAAAAGAGTCCCGCTTGTCTCCATATGGCTTCATATTCTTCTTCCATCAAGGTCTTGACTTCATCCTCCATCTAGATTCCCTCCAGTGGAGTGTGAGTCATACTCTTTGACCCATCACCGATTGTCAATCACCTCTGACCACTCTGCAAGAGTATTAATACGCTTTAAAAAAAACCTTAACTAACACCAAACAACGAGGATTACAAGATCCCCACACCCAAAAGAAAAAAAAAAGGGTAATAAATGTGATCAGAGCACTGAAGGCGCACTCTGAAAATCTGAGTGAACTGACTGACGCACTAGATGCGAGATGCACTAAAAAAGAGGCCAGCTAAAAATGGTAGAAAGAAAAAAAAAATAGCTTATGACCCAAACAAAATCCCCACTAAGGTAATAACTCCATCTCCTCCAAACACTTCTACACCTCCTGCAGCTTTAGTCAAAAATAACATTGGAGGAAGAAAAGTAAACGCCATAGATGGCCTACCGAAAACAAACGCTAGCCACCTCCAATGATATTATTCACCAAGCGATGAACCTACAACTTATTTTAGTTCATACAAATATTTATTTAATTTGAAAGGCAATAGTTCATAGATATTTATAAGTACTGCAATGTTTATTTCTGATCAATCCACATTAATCTCCTCTTTATCTTTCCCTTCAAATATGCCACTATCACATCCATATGGAATATGTCTAGAAGTTATAAAAGGCATACAAAATTAATTGTCGTTAGTTCAAATACTGATACTCTTAATGATTCAAATTACCCCCTTAGTGATTAGTCTTGCTTTATACAACTTTGTCTTGCCACCTCTATCAACAATCAAACTCATAGATCACTGCTAGATACATGATACTTATCATGATGGAAAATGCTTTTATAATCTTTCTAAGTGAAGAAAATTATATTTTAATATAATTGAGAAAGTTTTCTACTGGAAAAAAACAATCAAACTCTAGTTTCGTCATTAATAAATAAAATTCTTGTTTCACTAGTTCATATTCATATTGTTCTAAATTATATCTAACCATAACTTCTTCAACATTCAATTTCGAACCTTTGTACTTCTTCAACATTCAATTTTGAACCTTCGATTCACATGGCTATGAAATTCTTATTACCTAGATTGTATGTCACTTCTACACCTTGTTAGTCCCTATCGTAGGCATAGAGGGACTATAGCAATTGATAATTTGTTGACCACATATTAGTTTGTCCTTTGACCAGAAATATTTGCACAATACTTATTGTTGGAGCTATGGAATTAAAAACATATATTTTTGTATAATAAAAAGTAAAATATATGTATTGATCTGATTGGATAAGAGATTGGAGGTCTTATTGTCGGCTTCACTATTCCCAATGTATTATATGCCAACATATCCAAACTTTTTCTCGTAGACAATATTTTTTAATCATATATTTTTCCTCTATATTGCTTGAAGGTGGATTAATGCTAGCATTAGTTTGAATGTTTGTATTACCATTTTCTGCTAGCCGAATATATCCGTAAGCTTTGATATGTACTAAGCATATTGAAATTTTTTGATATCCAAGCTTTGTAGTGATTGAGAATTCCAAAGTTTATCGCGTCTTTGGCGGATGTATATTTGTTGAAATGTATTGACACTTATTCCGAGATGCCTCAATAGGCCTGACAACTTAAATGTTTACATGACACGACGTCCTCCAACACCCCTGACAACTTAAATGTTTGCATATCGCAAGGTCCTTAGACATCCTGACAGTCTTAAATGTTTATGTAAATACGCTTCTTGGAGTACATTTTTCCTTGAAATTTTCTATACAGTTACAGTGAATTTGCACAGTCTTGTTTTTCCACCACCAGTTCAATAGCCATTATATGTTTCATCCTTATTTTTCAATTGAATCTACATACATTGTTTATTGGTTGGGTGAGTGCTTCTTCTTCGCTGGTTTGTCGGTTGCTGACATTGTATGTTTCATCCTGATAATCGTTGAAGCTACATACATTGTTTACTGGTTCAATGAGTTCTTCTTCTTCGCTTGTTTGTCGGTTGCTTCTTGTTGTTGTTACGCTCCTGATTCGACCTGCACTTCTGCATTTCATCGTTTCGGAGTAAGTTTCGATGCCATAGTTTCATTTTGTATTCCTTGTTTTCTGTTCAGTGTTTTCAGTTTGCAGGTAAGAATTTTTGCTTATTTGTAGTCACATGCTCCTCGTATGTTTTCGGTTCCTTCCGTGCTTGGGCTGCAGTTTCGTAATAGTTGGAGATGCATATGTTGTTCATTGGGTCGATGATTCTTGTTGGTTTTTTGGTTCGTGGGTTGTTGGTTCTATTTGTTTGGATCGAGTTTGTGCTTTGGGGCCCTGGGGGTGCAATTCGTCCTGTTCGTGCTTTCTTGCTAGTTTGGTGCTTGCTGTTTTCTTTTGTTTGATTTGTCCTTGCAGGGTAGGGGTCCAGCGATGGTGGTTGGAGTTTTTTTTTTTTTTGGATTATTATTGTTTTTTGGGGGGCGCTTTACGGTGTTCAACCCCTGCACCCACGAGTTGACATGCAATTGTGTTATTTTCCTTATCTTTCGAGGCTGATATCTATTGTTATGTGATATTTTGCTGGTGCTCCAGTCCTTCCATGAAAGAAAATAGTTGCATGCGAAATTGTTCGAGGATAACATGTGAAATTACAATATCCCCTGTTTTTTTGTTGGAGTAAAGCACATGTATGCAGGCTACATTTATAAACCATGTATGGTCAGATGTGCGGATATGAAATTACATTTTCTTTCTCCTCTACATAGACTGGTGTGCGCATGGTACAATTTGTGTTGTGCTTGACATATGAAATGTGCAACAAAGATTCTGCAAGATTATATTTGGATGTATGGAAGCATGCTTGGGTAGTTTGCCACGGAAAACCGAAAACTTGTATCGTGGGAACAACAGTTTGTGTAGAGAATAAAGAACATGTATTTCCATCAGTGGAAGCATATCTGGATAAATTTCCAGGGAAAACCAGAAAATTGCCTGATATTTTGTGCGTTGTAATATATTTTGGGCAGGGAAAAAAAATTACGCATTTACAACCATGGATAGAGAAGTGCAAAGGTTCATGTCTCTGCCTTTCTAGACTATTCCTTGAGTCAGTTTTACTGTATGTACATATTGGTTGTTCTTCAGTGAATACCAACTTCCATTGATGTTCATTGTATTTTGTGCATTCCCACATTCAAACAAACAAAGTAGCTGGAGAAAACGAGGGAGTCTTGACTGCATTGGTTGAAAAGGATATAGAAAGGTGCATGCTTGTATAGTCGTTTCATATTGCATTGTTTTATATTTTGCGTGCCTTCCTACATGGTAAGTTATCTTGGTTACATGCCTTTCTTCCTGCATACTAAACTAGTTCATGTTCGTTGTGTTTTTGCTGCATTGATGCATTTAAACAAACAGAATGGCTGGACAGGACGATGGACTCTTTGGCAGGTAAATATACATGTTTCTCTTTATTTTAGATGTCTGTCTTCATACTAACTTGCCTTCGTCTCCATTGCATATTCGACATTGTTTCCTTAGAAAAAACAGGTTGCTTGGACATGGGGATGAATTGTTCTGTGAAACAACAGAGGGTTTTGTGGTAGAATCTTCTAAAAGGTATACCAAGTGTGTTGGTAAATTAAATATACAAACTGGGTGGGGGCATATAATATTAGACTTGAAATCGATGACTTCATAGTAATGGGCCTTTCTGCCCTCCCTATTTCTACTTTTTCCATTTTCTATTATCCCTTTTGTTTTCTAATTCATCTGCCTAGTGTGCTTTCCGAAAATTCCTTCGTCCATCGGTTGTGGACTAAAAGATTCACATATGTGGTCGAATTTATACCTCATTCCATAGTTACCCACTTTCTCGATTGCGGGTGCGAGGCTGACAGGTTGAATATTGCTCCCCTGGCTTTCGGGGGTCTGCTATATACAGATTGGCCATGGTGCCCCGCGCTCACGCCATGTTTACTGTTAAACATTTCTTCAGCTAAAAAAAATTAGATGCATACAATTTTACGGTTATTTGGTCCTTCTGATGGAAAATATACAATGCATATGATTGTTTAGTCTTTGATTTTCATCTGCACATTCTTTCATCCGAAAAGTTGGACTAGTGACACAGGCATGAGCAGTCAGTCATCCCAGACATCAACAGACCCACAAGGCCAAAGGTAAATATGCATATGCTCTGCTCTTACTATGTTTACTAAACAAATATCCTTGGGTATATATTCATCTATGGGATGTCGGATATGATGATTTAATCTGAAATACATGGTTTGCAGCTCGCAAGAAGTATCAACAAATACAAGCGAGACGTCGAACGTGCCGCATGTTCTGCGGACTAAGAGGTGTGGTTGTGAAACTCTGGCTCCATAGTTCATGAAAACTATGTGTGTACTTGTAGCACACTACCATTCACTTTATTTTTCCTGCTAAAAAAATGTCATCAGGTCTAGACTTGTGACAACCAAAGTACTGTCAATAGAGGGCTTGAATAGCCACCGAAATGGACAAGTGCTCGTCGGGGACATAATGGTTGTCTATAGCACCTAATTGGACAAGGAAAACAAAAGTAGATCCATTATGCATGCTGACATGACAGACAAGGAGGCCATGATGACAGTGACACTGACTGTTCCTCCACAACTTGTCCAGAAACATGCAGAAAATATATTGTCGCGTAATGGGATATCCATTACAAATTTCAATATATTGCCCAAAATAGTATATGACCGTGGTGATTGGGATTGAATTATTTCACTCAATGAAACAAGCATTGTGGAAAAAATTCTCGTTGTTTGTTTAGAATATCGTTTCGTTCGAGACTCAACTATCAATCAACTTGCACAGAGCATTGATATTTACCCAATCAGAATGATTGGGGCAGTTGTCACACTGGTGAGAAAATTTGGCTCGCAACACATTCTCCATATAAAGTATGGAGAGTCGGACAACGACAAGGCAATGGTACCACTTTTCATATTCAGTTTTTTCGTTTACTTTCACATGTGCATGTATCTTGGATAAGTTACACAAATATTGCACTGTTCCATGTTGCAGCTACAATTGTTCGATATGTATTCAGATTTGTTTTTGTCAATGGAACAACAATTGCATAGAGGGCAGATACCACTTATGCTGTTCAAGAATATAACAAAGAAGAGGGATGCTAGAGAAAGGATCTTTCAGACAACCCATGCAACGTTTGTAACAAAGTTGCGAGCAGATATAGTAGAGGATCTAAAGAAACTAGCTAGCTCTACAATTGTTGTGCATATACATCCAAAAAATCATCCTCACTTTGCTTATAGAAATATCCTTCAAAAAAATTATGCGTCTGTTTAATTTTTTTTTTATTTTTTTTTAAAGGGAGGTGGGGTGCAGTTGTGTATTATATTGTTCAATGTATTAATCCCTTTGCTCATGTTCCCAGGTTGAAGGTCTTTTAGTTGCAACCAATGTGTACTCGACTCCCTTTGAACCTGTATGTGGACAATGCAACTCCGTTGTTTCTACCTCCGCTTTGATAAGCGATGATATGATTGATTGTCTACGATGCAATGAAAAATTTCCATATATATATGGACATTGTGTCAAAGCTGTTATCCAAACAATGGGTAACACAACCGTGCATTGTACGGTTAGGCAACCTCTATTACAAAATGTGCTTCCTAAGTTGGCAGAGTTGTCGCATGAAACATATCTACAGAAAAAGGCAAGCAGTGTCTACATGTTGTGGGAGCTTCGAATACATAGCAAATTCACCTTAAATGAGGATAATGCAATTTTTCATATCGATTGAAGAAGGGGAATATAT